>JAQQZY010000014.1:21959145-21972815 GCA_030068375.1 Ostorhinchus rueppellii
TACTCGTAAAAACAATCCTAACCCTAAATTTATCAAACTCATGCATATGACAGCAGAATTTTGTGTACAAGTTTTTTGTTGACATACAAATGTTTGACATTACGAATACGAGTGGTTAGAATCATGGATAAATATTTGTGATTGTAATCTTTCTCCATATAAAACAATATAAAATAACACAGTCTCCATACATTTTATGGGTATATACAGAGCTGGTCCAAACCTCCACTGGGCTCTAAGCAAAATTGGATTTGGGGGCCCTCTATTTGGTTTTTTCGTTTTATTTTTTTCTCCCCTTCCTCTTTCCTTCTCTTTCTTTTTTCAGCCCCAGAAGGGTACATCCTTCTTTGTGACATTGTTTTGATTGGAAGTACTCGTGAGTGGGAATGCGTAGTGCGCACTACACGGCAGGAGGCACATATGATTTAAACAGAGGCAGGAAGAATCACTAGGTCTACAGCAACAGCACCACAGAATTTTATTTTATTTTATTTTTTTTGTACAATAGTATAATTTTGATTGTATATAAATCATCACTCATGCATGCAAGTGGCCCCCGAGTGGTCATGGGGCCCTAAGTAGGTGCCTAGTTCATTTATGCCTTACCCTGGGTATATAGGTGATCACAAAATACATAAGGGCTTATCATTTTTTGTTCCACTTTTGTTTAGTTACAAGGTGAAATGAGAGCCCCTGACTATGTTTTATTATTGGATGACTACCAGATGTTTGTGTTGAAAAGAATGTGTTAAATCTGTCCCTAAGAAAAGAAACATTGTGCTGAATTGAAAAAGGAACTGGTCTTCATTGCCAAATTTTCTGTCACAACAAGTTACACTACTTTTTACCCAAAAAAGTAATTATTTTATTGTAACATGCTACTTTTGAACTCATTACACACAAGACTGGTCACAGGTATGTAGGTGTCTTTATGTTGTATTTTAACCAATTTCACCTTTTTTGCATAACTTTTAACCAGTATGATATAAAAATGGTGAGTTAGGCTTGTATAATGGAATAAAATCTATTTATTCTATCTGAAATATGTTGTAACTGATGCAAAAAGCAACATAGAGTTGGGATATGTCAGGTACTGTATGTGCATTTAGCTTTATTCTTCACCCATTCTTGTGACTGTTATGCGTGCAAGGTGTGACTGAGTGTGCCCCCATGAGCTGTACGGGTTTGACAAAAGCACAAGGAAATCCCACTGCAGGCCAAACAGAGCACATGCTATATCTGTGTGTTTGATAGGTGGGGTGATAGAGTCTGAGCTGCCTGCTGGTTATCAGTGACAGAGGGAGGCTCGGTCATACATGCAGATATTGGGTCAGCTGTATTGACAGCAGGGCCTGACAGCAGAGGGTGAGGCGGTGGAAGAGGAGGGGGACCGGATAGGAGAGGAGGAGGCTGATAACCGTGTCAACTGACCCGGGCCTGCTTACCTGGAGCGTGGGAGGGCACTGAGGTAACGCCCAACAGCCTTTCAATAGGGCTTATTCACAAAAGTCAGTCAAAGGTTTCACATGAGAGCATGACATGGGTGCAGAGTGTGATCTCCAATGTTTATTCAGGCAGATAGCATTATTGGATTGTCACTGCGTCATTTTTACACCCCTGTTTTCTCTGTGTTGTTGTTGTTGTTTTTTTTTAGTTCATTCCATTGGTAGAATACTGCAGCTATATTAACCTAAAAACCTTTGAGATGCTGATTTTGTCTGTTTCAAGGCTCTTACAGTCGACTAATTTCTGACCATAATCAATCACACGTATCAGCAAACAATATTGGAGCATTGATAAGATGAAGATTAGAGCTGTAAATTCTGTCTATGTGTGTAATTAATGGAGACAGACAGTCGCCTCTCATATGCTTGTGTGCAACAGCAGATAGAGACTCACACTGGCTGCAAGGAGCCGGGTGACACTTTTAAAGCCAGTATCAATCAATACAGAGGAGAGAGCCATGGGCATTTATAGTGTTTGAGTATCAGTGGGATCATTATTAAACTCAGGTCCATGGTTAAGCACAGGTGCCAGACTGATTCCTTACATTTATTTTTTTTTTTATCCATGAGTAACCCTGAAAGGAAACTAAAAACATACCTGTAATCGGTTAGTGCTTCCTATTTTCCCCCCTCTCTCTTTCCATACAAAGACAAACCATTGCAAAACAATTCTCAATCGATTTTTTTTTTTTAAATAAATGTAAAAGGAGGGGATATTTACCTAAAGGATTATTCTTGATCATTTTACTGCAATTTTCACATTGTATTTTAATATTTTGGAATATTTTAATTTCTACTCTTCTTGACATTTTTTAGTAGAACATTCATAAAATAGTGTCACAGCCTGAAAGGTTGGAAAATCAGCTTGTGACTGAAAGGTATCCAGTTCAATTCCCTGTACCAGCAGAGAAATCGTTGACTCATGTGCCATTGAGCAAGGCACTTAACCCCACATTTGCTCCCCAGGCACCTCACATAGTCTACAGTGTGAGGTTTGTTCCTACATGTTCAGCTAGTGATGCATTCACGGCAGCGGGTCCGTTTAAGTGTGTTTTGTAAAAAAAAAAAAAAAAAAAAGCATAATGAGAAATAAAGATTTTTAATTTGTTGACCCAGAAAAAAAATCTTCTGCGATCCACCTGTGGGTCATAACCCAGTTTTTGGGAGCTAAGAACGCCTCACTTTACCCTGAATAAACTGTAAATCCGCTTATGGTGTCTTCAGTCTTTATGGTCCTGCTGTCTGCAGTTCACATGAACAAAGGTCTGCAAGAACAGCGTCTACTTTTAAAGCATTTCAGTTTCACAAGCAATTAGGACTGAAGTGTGTGGTCAACAGGTATAACATTACATTATAATCAGTAATATTGTCAATGTCTGTTTTAATATTGCAATCTTTCTAAAAACCAACATGTAACCTTTGTGTTTTATGTAATATATCTTTATTTTCTATATTGTTATCTATATATTCTAATCTTATATAATCATGTCATGTCATGTATGTTTTTGTATTGGGGCTTCTGTGTGTGTATAAAATAACAACAGAGTGAAATAAAATAATGTGCTGCTTGCTTTTAATACCCCTCAGCCAAACAGAGTAAGATTCTGTTGAAAGTCAATGCCTTGTAATTTAGATTAGATTGTCTTTGTGTAAAACTTATTAGATACATATTTATATTTGACAGTGCTCAGATATTATAACTGTACAAGGAGACTGGACCTTGAAAAAGTAGGTCAAGGACACATATTTTCAATAGGCTTCTGTTCTATGCCAAGATGCATCTGCAGTATAAATTTGGATATTTCAATGCATTCGTCAGAAAATGCAATTATGTTGTTGAAATGGACAGACAGACAAGATAACACAACGATTACAATACCCCTTCAGCCAGATGTTGGCTGAGGGGTAAAAATGGAATTTCCCCAATGAGGAACTAATAAAGGCATTTCCTGTCCACATTTTGTCATGACGCAAAACATAAATTGATAATATTTTAATATAACTATATGACAGCTGTCTAGAATATCTCAGTTTTTTGGGGGGTAAAAGTGTTTACATGCCACATTTCAATATTTTCAGTAAATCTTTATCCCTTAGGTAGAGCACCCCTATCTGTGTTCTAGTTGGTACAGTCCAGTCAGGTAAAGGGATCTCAGGTGAGCTACTGGCTGTGGGTCAGTAAATGTCCTGCTCATTTATGTTTAGTTAAGTGTGTAATCCAAACATCACATCTGACATTTCTTATTAAAGATGGGGGAGAGGTTGCCAAGTCAAAGAAGTTATCTTTGCTCTTTTTTTGATTGTAAAGCTAAATTCACCAAGTCATGGAAGTTGGAGGCTCATCTTTGCAAACACACAGGTTTGGTAAGTGGATCTGTGATGACTAAAAATCAAAACACAAGTTTCACAGCAGATGAAATTGTTTGCTTGATGATGAACATTTTCCAGCTGTTGTTGAGTTTATCTGAAAATGTCTCTCAATCTCAGAAACCATTCTCCTGTGAGAGCTGCGACAAATGCTTTTGTACTCGCTACCAACTCCGCAGACATGAGCTCAGCCACAGAGGAGAAAAGCCATACAAGTGAGACACTGTTGCCTGTTGTTTTTGGATGTTGATGTTTGATGGGACTGTGAAACGCTCTGTGATCTTCAGGTGTCTGGATGAAGGGTGCACCGAGGCCTTTGTTACAAATGCCAGCATGAAGAACCACATGGCTCGAGTTCACCAGCACCAGGAAAAGCACTACAGAGTAGAGGAATCCAAAGTCTCTTGTTTTGTTTTTATTTTTGTCATAAACATGTTAAAATATACTGTCTCGCACTCTTTCAGTGCGACTATAAAGGCTGTGGAAAGGATTTCAACAAGAGGAACCAGCTCACCACCCATATGTATGAGCACAATCGGCTTCTGCCTTTCCAGTGAGTGGTAATGTATCTGGGACACAGGGAGCATGGATTTTTAGCTTTTTGTTTAAAATTGAAATGTTGTTTTTTTTTTTTTTTTGTGTAGATGTAAGTTCAGTGGCTGTGAAAAAGAATTCCCCACTCATGGAAAACTGAAGCATCATGAGAAGATGCATCAGGGTGAGTTAGCTGGAGCCAGAACATGCTTAATTTTTCCGTGTGTGATAAAATCTATCCTTCTGCAGGTTACCCTTGTGAGGAAGACGGGTGTCCTTTTCAAGCAAAGACGTGGACAGAATACCAGAAACACAGAAGAGTACACAAAGGTAAAGTGTGTGTGTGTGTGTGTGTGTTGTGTTTTTTTTATTTTATTTTTTTTAAATCCCCATCCTGTCCCTAATCTAAACTGTGCATGAAGCCAAATCATGATCTCCTTGTTCTCAGTCAAGTTGTCTTGTGGAGAGTGCAATAAGTGCTTCAACAACAGCTGGTTCTTGCACCAGCATTCCCTGCACGTCCACTCTGAGGAGAAGAGGATGTTGTCGTGCCCCAAAGTGGGCTGTGACAAAAAGTTCGCTCGTGGCTTCAATTTGGAAAGCCACGTTCTAGGAGATCATGAGGGAAAGAAGCCTTTCATCTGTGGCCATGATGGCTGTGGGAGCAGCTTCACCATGCTGGTAAAAGCATAAACTCAAAGGATCGCAGTGACTAAATTCAGCGTGTTTTTATTTTTTTTAAATATTATTCACTGACCTAAATGGTGGCACCCTTAATGTAAATGACACAGGCGATCACTAGTTTTACACCGCTAGAAGTACTCTGACTTCAGATGTAGGTTAATTGCTGATGTGTGTTATTCAGGAGAGCCTGTGGCGACATGGAGTGGTTCATGACCCAGAGAGGAAAAAGGTGAAGGTAGGTGTCATTAGTCAGACTTTTCTTTCTACTCCTTTCCCCTTGTGTGTTGTCTTTTACTTCTGCTTTCTTCCAGAAACTGCACCCTAGAAAGAACCAGCCCTGGCATTTGGCCAATCGGGCCCGACTGAGAGCTGCAGCCAAACAAGGAACTGAACTGGCCAAAAAGCTGCAGAACACCAGTTTAAAGGAGACCGACTCTTGAGGCTGGGTTGTTAATATCTGGCTGAGATGCATTTATTAAAAGATGTAAATGGCAGTGTTTGTCTCCTTATTTTGTGTTTGGGAAAATAAATGATCTTTATTTCAGCACTAATTTGTTAAAATGGAAAATGTATGAAAACTGGAGTGGGAAAGCAGAGTGTAGAGCCTTTACTCCTCTGAAGGAAATGTTTATTAAACAAACAGAACACACATTCACACATGTATAAAACTCCAGCTGATGGGACAGCTGGTTGTCATGGTGATGAGGCCTAAGGGCAGTTGAGCCCCCAGGGTGCGGCAGGTTTCTAATAAGGCCTGAGGCTTATTCAGCTGGATACAGCGCTGGTGTCGCAGAAAATCTCGATTATTAGTGATTATTACAGGTCATTATCCTAGATGACAGTGGATCACAGGCTACGTATTTGTTAATATCCTATCTCTACTCGCAACGATGCATCCACCTGAATACAGCCCTGGATTCTACAACTGCCTGGTGAGGTGAATACAGCACAGATCCTGTTAACAGTTGCAGTACCATGCTCCCTGTGGGAGTGAAGAAAACTTGACCATATGAACACAGCAGTGTGTTTGAGTGCAGTCTGTCGTGTGACGTGACACAATCTGGATCAGTTCCCACCTGGTCAGGACAGACTTGGTCCTGCTGGGTCTACAACAGTTCTGAATGCTTTTGGTCCTGGATTAAGCCCAGTATGGAGCGATGTACAATAGTGTGTACCAGTTCACTTTGGCCAAGGTTGTTCCCAATATAGAACATTCATTGTGGACTCTGTGGAGTGCAGCCTGCTTTCGATCCGGCCTAGCTATACAAGGCTACCAGGCCAGGAGACCACTGTAAGCGCCACCCGGCTGCGCTGCTCTTTCAACATAGGCACCAACGCCGAGTGGCTCATTCCTGCTGTCGACAGGCCGTTAACTGCCACAATCATGTCACCGCACCTATGACGAAACCACAAGATAAGTCACCGTTATAGTATAAACAAACCTGACAGCTTGGTGTAGCTCTATTATTAGTAAGCATCATGCGGCGAGAAGAAGAATGTGTACACTAGACACGTAAGCATAAGACAGAGGGATTTCTATTGTTTAATTCTATCAATTCACTTTCTAAAGCTGTACACAAACCATCCTCTGAGCTTTGGCTTCAAGGTTCATGTGAAATTTTTATTTTTTAACCCCCTGACACCTGAATTTATTTCCAATTATGGAAAAAAAAATTGTGTTTTTGCTTTAAAGTAGATAGTATTTGGTTGCATTTTGAAGCAGAGGGGGTTTGATGCAAATTTGCGACAGTCGGCGTCAAGGGGTTGAATAATAACCCTTTATTTTAGTTTTCATGTTTCTCTAGGAGTAAATAGAGTTTTTATAGGGGACTATTTTCAGTAGTGGATTGACCCACAATTAATACTCAAGAATTAATTTGCAGTGGGACAGGTCAGGTGTGCTTAATCTAAAATGAACTGCAAAGTTTGAATCATTGGATTTTTCACAGTAAAATTACATTTAAAAATGAAATATGCTTATCTGTTTCACAGATAAAATGTGCCAAATCTTACATAGGTTAATAGGATGAATTGGAAAACAAATGGCAAAGATTTGTTGGCAAATGCTATCGACATATACTGTCAAATATATGATAAAGTGTTATCATACATACATGCACATAGATTTATAAATGTTACACTAAAGGGAATCTGAAAAGTGAACGTATTCTAATGTGCAGACTGTTTTAAGTACAACTCGTAGTTCAAAGACAAACATCATTCAATGTCATTTCAACTCAGTACTGTATCTTAAACTAGGCTCATCTGGTAATTTGACATGTAAGTGACCAAATTGAGTGGCATTTCACTTTTTTTTATTCTGAAGGCATTTTGCTAGTAGCCCAATGAGTATAAATAATATGAATAAAGGGAAACTGAAACCTACAGGCGTAAGTACAAGGCCTTTTTTACTGATGCAACAAAACCAAACAAACAAAAAAAAAACACTCTTGAATTACACTGAACAAACCAATTACCCAACCTGCCCCGATGGTGACCTTTCTGACTCACATTCACTCTGCACTCACAGATGCGATCATGTTTTATGTTTTATTGGTGGGCAGTTTAATCACAGATAAGATCTCGATGACACAGCAAAGACCACATCTACAGCGTTCAGTACAGAAATAAATCATAAAAATCTGCTGCTCAAATCGAAGACCTTCCATTTGTGTTTTATGACTCAAATATTCAAGACAATAAACTACCAAAAAAACGGCCTCTTGAGTATGTTTTATTCTTGTACCGAATACTTAAGGTGTGGTCTATCATCATGCCACGCTTATCTATCACTGCTTACATAAACCATAGATAGCATGTGAAAAACCACAGAGCACTGACTTGAGGCGGCCATCGTAGTACGCAGGTGTTCCAAGGACAATGGTCTTGATAAAGAAAGCCTGGTTGCCGTGGCTCTCCTCGTATCCCCCGACGATGCTAAAGCCCCAGCTGCCGGGGTGACTCCTCCGTAATACAATCTCATGACTACTGTGCAAGTAACTGCAAGAAAAGACAAGGGAGGAGAGTACAGAAATGATAAAACATCAAAAAAGACAAGAGATAAAAATGAATCTTCAATCAGAAACACATTAATCTTAAATGAATACAGACAATCTATCTGGACTTAAGTACAACACTGCACTCAACAGAACAGAATTTCCAGACTTTCAACAACAAGAAGACAGAAAACAAAGGGAAACTAGAAAATCACTCAGAGAGTGCAGACCTCTGCCAAGGTAGTATTTGTACTTTTAAAAAAAAAAAATTTTAAGGTAGCAATTGTACTTTCCTCCACTAGATGGCACTGAATGACCTCATAATCAAATCTGTGCTGCCATGCCCTATCTCGCAATGATAAAGAATCCTTTAAAAAAATTCCTGGATCCAGATGGTGATCCGGATCGCCTTCAAAATTTAATCATCTCTTCCTTGACCCGGAGCAGACATATTCTGAAAATTTTGTCAAAATCCATCCATAACTATTTGAGTTATGTTGCAAACAAACAAACAAACCCACAAACCCTGGCAAAAACGTAACCTCCTTGTAATAAGGAACAGAAATAATACACATTTGTTCAACGACAGTGATGTTATAAAAAGTCTTTTCATTGCATCAGAAAAGCACATATCCCCAGAAATCCTAACAAATCACAAATATTCTGATTGGTTAAACCTGGAGACTATAATTCCTGCTGTAGAGAGTTTTCCAATCACCAAACACAAACACAAAACATAGTGGATGACATAGTGAGGGATCATGGGAATTGTTGTTTTATCACCACTTCTCGTGAAAATCGATCAGATATGGCTCATGAGGAAATAGCTACAAACGATACATGCTCATATATTTAAGTTTTATTGAAATTCTAATTAGTCTTACTATGTCATGTCATTTTAATAAAAGTTCATGTGCTAATACTGGTGAAGGGGACATGGTGTGATTGAGACGGGACAGAATTTATGTCTCTGTAGGTTCTCATTTGCCCAGGTCATCATTCTTCTTAGTAGTTCTTCTCAGTTCAACTGGACTGGTCTAGCTCTTCTGAAGCTAAACCAGTTCAGTTGAACGGAGAAGAACTACTAAGAAGATCGAATTTATGTACACAAATCAAAAAGAGATGCTGCTTTTCTATTGATTCTCATCTCAAGTTGCCCTGATTTTGGCACCACAATGTTGCATTTCCACTGCAAATGTAGTACTATTTCATTGTGGCTGGTTGTCATAACAACACATTGTAGATTATTGTGATATGATCATTTTTCACCGTTATGGTTACAAGAGAGGCAGCGGTAGAGGAGGATAAAACTTAAAACTGTAAACTACAATTTCCAAATTGTATTAACATTTTTTCAGAGGAGACCACAGTCATTTAGACTCAACTCAGTGTATCAGTATAGAGCTGATATGAAAATACGCTCTGATGTTTTTGGGGATTTCCCACTATCTTAACTGGGTGTCCTACATCTTAACAGGACGACACACATGCGTACCGATGCAGGGATAATTCTGGATCAAACAGTCAGTGATCTGCATGATTTCACAACATATACAGACCCACGCCTCCATCTGGTCCTAAGCAAAACTGGGTTTGGAGGGCCCTCTATCTGGTTTGTTCAGTTTATTTTTTCTCCTCTTCCTCTTTCCTCCTCTTTCTTTTTTCAGCCCCAGAAGGGTATGTCCTTTTTGTGACATTGTTTTAACTGGAAGTACTCATGAGTTGGATGCGTAGTGTGCACTACAAAGCAAGAGGCACACATTACGGTGCAGCAGAGTTTACCATTTAAACAGAGGCAGGAAGAATCACTAGGCCTACATCAACAGCACCACAGAAAAGTGTGTTTTTGTACAATAGTATCATTTTGATTATATATAAATCATCGCTCATGCATGCAAATATAAAATGTTTTTTCTTAAGTGCTCTTGGGGGCCCCCGAGTGGCCGCAGGGCCCTAAGCAGGCGCTTAGTTTGCTTATGCCTTGAGCCAGCTCTGATCACATAGTGGAAAAAAAGACACCCTTAAATGTTGCACAACCTCAAATATTAGCATAAAATATTTACTTTTGTATTTGTGTTTCAAAAGGTGTGGCTGCATCAGACAGACACAAATAAATGCAAATTATTTTTTTTGTTTATTGTTCACTAGAAAAAAATAACTAAATTCCTGACAGTTTCATCATCATGCCCTGGGTGTGTTTCATTATCTTGCTGATAAATCCAGATTTGACCTCAGTGTGTAGACCAGGGGTGCCCAATCCTGGTCCTCGAGAGCTACTATCCTGCAGGTTTTAGGTGTATCCGTCCTCCAACACACCTGATTCAAATGATAAGCCTATTGTCAAGCTCTGCAGAAGCCTGTTAATGACGAACAAGTGTGTTGGGGGAAACATCTAAAACATGCAGGATAGTAGCTCTCGAGGACCAGGATTGGGCACATTTAGTGTAGACGTTAGCATGTGTGTTTCAACAATGGGAGTTCAGTGGCTTAAGAGTGAATCTTAACATGATATACAACAAATATGTGGGGGTGTCGAAACATTTTTTGTCTAGCACTATAGTATTGCTTTGGCATGCTTGTAACTTTGACAAAGGTGGTGCAAGAAACAGTATCTGATGATACCTAAAGGTCACTGGTCTCATGAGATGGAAACAATAAAAAGGTGTGACGAGTTGAGGTTAGTTAAGTTGAAATCATCAGCGGAAAAAAGGCGCTATACCAAGTTGTTTTAAATTATGGTAAAATGTAGAATGTTATGTATTATAGCCTTAGGCCCATTTAAATGGATTAATCCAAACTGAATTATGTGCCCCTCTAATCTCTCCCCTGGTCTTCTCCTGTGCTTACCTGGGCAGGCCCAACCACATAACCCATGAGGGGGACCAGTTGGCGTCGAAATCGCTGTCATGAGTGTGAGGCAACAGTTGGTCGTGTTCGTGATCCTCCACCATGCTGACCTCCAGCACCCGCAGCTGCACCGAGGGGGAGGCAGCAGAGGCCTTCAGGGTGCCCACGGCCTCACTGTGGCTCAGGTACGTTAAGTCCTGCCCGTTGATGCTCAGAAGGACGTCACCTAAGGAAGGGAACAAGAGGATTCTGAAGTGTCTGAGGCCATATATTTATTTGAGTGTAATGGTATGAGGAAGTACGCACCTCGCTTGATTCGTCCATCCCTCGACAAGCAGCCATGTGGTTGGACACTGGTAACAAAGATGGGCAGCTCCCCGCTCTTACTGCCCCGCCCTCCTGCGACTGTCATTCCCAGAGACTCATGCGGCTCCTTTTTTACTGTGATGTGTTTCTCCTTACAACTCACACACTGGGATAGGTCCTATGGAAATCACACACATATGGACACAAGTTCAGGCTTATATAAATGTACTATTTTTATATAGACTTGGGTTCATAGGTACATATACTCTTCATAGATATACATACTGTTTCCATAGGTAATAGATACTATTAATAATGTTGATACTGTTCATGATATACATACTGTTTCATAGATCCACATACTGTTTTCATAGGTAATAGATACTCTTAATGTTGATATTGTTCATAGATATAAATACAGTCAGTTACTGTTGATACTGTGAATTTGTCCATTCACATTTTTTTTATCCTACTCTGCTCTGTTCTCATGTTACTTTGGAAATTCATATTCTATCTTATTTTTATGTTTTGTAATTTTATATTCACTTCTTCTTTTTTTTCTTAATATTGTTGCATGGACTAGAGTAGCACTCCTAAATTCATTGAATACACAATGACAAAGGCTATTCTATTCTATTCTATTCTATTCTATTCTATTCTATTCTATTCTATTCTATTCTATTCTATTCTATTCTATTCTATAGTCCGTGTATTTTTTCATTTTACACCTGTACACACATTTCATCCCACCTATAACATGTTCCATTCCATTAACACACAAACGCGTGTAAATCTGCTCACTCTGTGGGTGCTGGTGCGGGACAGGTGTATGGGCACAGGACTGGGGGTGGAGCTGTGGTTTGGCAGGAAGTGTTCAAGGCAGTAGAGGTCTCTGGTAGAGCTTGATTTTGGCGGTGGGGGAGTTGGTTTACTGGGTCGGCCAATCAGCAGGTGGACTCGCTCTCCGCTGGCCTGAGGACATGGGACACGTTTCCTTTTCAGTGTTCAGTTTTTTTACACTTACAGAATGGAACTCTAGACTGATGACAAAATACATGTGAACCTGTATGATCTGTGCAGCCTGCTCCGGCGTGCCGTGGCGAAGGTCCTGCTCGTTGACTGCCAATACTCGGTCGTTACTGCGGAGCCTGCCATCCTTCGCTGCCAGACCTCCATCCAAAAGGTCCAACACAAACACACCGGACTCATCCGTTCGCCTTACCAGTTTGATACCGAGCTGCTCTGTTGAGTCCCGCTTGTGCAGGGTGATCCTCAGGGTGGCGGGGCTGGACGGGGCACCCTCTGGGGTGGAGCAAGGGGCGTGGGGCACAGCGGGGGTGGAGGAGGAAGAAGAGGGCGGGGCCCGAGAGGCACAGCGACGCTCCCGGAGAACGGTGAGCTGTAGGGTGGTGCAGGGACGTGCCAGCGTAGAACGGGCAAAACTGTGGGGCACATTACTGATGTCCACATTGTTAACCTGGAGAAAGAACGAGTACATTTAGAGCAATTGTTGTTTGGGCAGCCATAGAGTTTATTTAAGAGTGGGTGATTTGAGAGAAGTAAATAGGTGATGAGGTTAAAGCCACAGTTTGGAACTACTGACCATAATCAGAACAATAACAATAAAAAAACAGATCAGTTTAACTATTCAGTGGTTAAAACTTGACCCCCCTACTTACAACATGTGGACTGAAGAAGTGTGGGAAGTATTTCAAATGGAACACATAACATACTCTCTTAGACTTAAAAAAAAAAAAAAAAATCCTCTTTATTAAAAAGTAGAGCCCTGCCATGGCTCTATTAATGCCGCAAATAGTTTTTCCTACACCTTCTGAATAACCCCTTCCCTTTATTTTACCTTATTTCTTTTTTTTTCTTTTTTCCCCCCACTTTGTCCTTATCTTTTGCTTTGCTAATTAAATGTTGTAAACTTGTCCGATGGAAAAGGTGGAAAACTGCAGACATTGTGTATGTACAAGAATGTATAAGTTGCTGATACTGAAATAAAAACTAAGTAGAAAAGATAAGATAATGTAAGCTACATAAGATAGGCTTATTTGTCATATACACAGTTATAGATAGTACAATAAACAGTGAAATGTATTTTTGTAATCAAGGAGAGACAAATATACAAATAAAAAAAAAAAGAGATCCTCACCTCAGAACTGTCATTTTACATAAATGTCACTGATAAAGGATATGTGATGTGTAAAACAACTGTCTGATATTTAGTTAAAACATGCCACTGTATTTTATTATATCCGACAGATGATAGATTAATTTTTAGTTCAATCACGTCACAGTATAATGTGTCGGTTATTGATACACTGCAAAAAAACGAGGTGTCAAAAAATAAGATAAAAACACTAAATCTGAGGAAAAAGGTCCTCAAAACAAGTGAAATATCTGTCCATGCAGCAAGATAATTTCA
>JAQQZY010000014.1:21979086-21995582 GCA_030068375.1 Ostorhinchus rueppellii
CATGTTCCATGTTTGACTGACCTTGTTGTTTGTATGTCAGTAGGCATCTGTTGTTATAACTGTTTTGATTAAAACTGGTAGTAAATATCATATATTCAACAAATGCTTCAGGTTTTTTGTGTTTCCTGAAAATCTGAAAAAATTACTTAGGTGATTATTTAAAGAAGGCGTCGATATTTAGACTTAAAACCTTTTCCCCAAGCAAAGTAAAACCTGCATAAATATTCTAAGCATTATTACAACTTTCTATATATCCCTCAAAATGCTGCATTCAAATGACTTCTAACAGGCCAACATAGTCATTGTTATCCAGAGTAACTCACAGGAACTTCTCTTTCATTTAGCACAAACCAGCACAAAAAGTTGTTATACATAGAAGATACAAAGACAGAAAGCCAGAGAAGAGTAGCAGAGAAGATAGAAAAAGCAATGTAGAATGTAACCTGGAAGAAAGTGAGGAATGAGAAGGAACAGTTGAGAACCGGATGCAGTTTCCTGTCATCCCCAGTTGCGCTGACCTAACATCACGCTGTGTTTCACTCACCACAAGCCAGGGTTGCCCTTGGCTGTCTCACAGAAGAAGTGGTTGAAAAGGTCTCTGGTGTTGAAGTTGCTCAGCATGATTGCAAAATGAGAACATGGAGCTTCTGGTCAGCCAACCCATGACTGTGGTAGGGAAGCACTAATCCCCTGTCACATGACCTACAGCCCAATAATCCCCTCAGGGTCTCACAGCACCTGGTCCAAACAGGCCAAAAGCCAAGTGTGTGGAGGGATGGGAACTCTTAAGGTTAAAGATAAGTCTAGTTATTCTGAACGTAGCTCTATGGTATTTCCTCAGGTTTAACCAGACATGATCCAGTTATGAAAATGAAGTACACATTGACTTATGTTTTTTTTTTTACAATGATTCCTAAAATGCCTACACAAGTAATGCATTAGTAACTTGAGCTGTGGGTCATGCAGTGTTGTAACTGTAACATAAGTCACAATTTTAATGGGAATGATTCACTTTTTCATTTTCTTTGCTACAGAGAAATGATGATGTGATTTTTTTCTAGGGATGTACAAGAGCGTTCACAGTTATTTAACCCATGAAGACCCAGTGGTACTTTTGTGGCAGTTCCCAAATGATTTTTTCCTCTACATGTAACATTTCTTAAGTGATTTACCACCATTTATTGTAGTATTATCCTTCATAGTTTGACTTTTCTCAGTGTAAATCATGTGCTTTCCTATATTTAACCCCTTGATGCCTATTGATGCAAATTCGCATCAACACCCCCCCCAGCTCCAAAATGCAAACAAAATATTATCTACTTGAAAGAAAAATTAAAATCAAATTTTTTATTCCACAATTGGAAATCAATTCAGGCATTAATGGGTTAATTCATTGATCATGTAGATGTTCATAAAAGCTCAGAGTTAATTCAAAGGTCATTATATGAGAGCAGAGAAAAGTGAAGAAAAAGTGACTTTCAATTAAATTGATTATTAACTGAACATAAACTGTGTTTCCAACTCCATGGGTTTTACTGGTGAATAAGTGTTGTAGAAGATGACGGTGACCTATGTATTTTGCATTTTTTTTGTGTAAATCATGTATTTTCCTATATTTAATTCACAAATCATGTAGATGTTCATGAAAACTTAGACTAAATAAATTCAAAGGTTATTATATTAAAAATGGAGAAAACTTAATAAAACAAATAATGACTTTTCAGCAAAATACATCATTAACTGAACATAAACCCAGTGTGTCCATCCACTGTCATTGATCCAACTCCATGGGTTTTACTGGTGAATCAATGTTGTAGAAGATGACTATGTTTCTATGTTCACTACGGAGCCTCTGAACATCCAAATGTATTTCCCACCAATTATTTACATGTATTGATAGGACTAATGGTTCAACAGGTATTAAACATTTTCCTCCAGTTACTAGTTTTGGCCGCCAGTGGCTGTTTGGGTCTTTATGGGTTAAGGTGACCACTATTATTTTGCATGAATATGATTATCATCTCCATTCACCTGCACAAAAAGACGTAAATGAAGCTAACAGAAATGTTAACTCACCACTATCAACATCCTTTTCCATTGTTTGCTCTTAAAGATGTCCTCTCATTAAATCCCCTTCATTTCAAGGTGTTCAACTTCTATTCGGGTTGGCCATTTTCAGTAATATCTTTGGATATTTCAGTAGGTTTTCTATGTTTGAGCTATTTATTTCACCTATCCCCTATGTGTTCTTTTTTTGTTTACTCAGTCAAATAATAGAATGCAATATTATATGTATTCCAGTATTCAGTGCTAATAGTCCAAATGATTCTTCTTCATTAAGTGTACTGTAAACTGTTATTTAGTTTCAGCTATACCAGCACAATAAAGTGAACAGAGAAACAGGACTCATTGTTACTAAAATGTCATTATCGTGATAGCCCTGTTCTGTACATAATAAACATGTTCTCTGTCATGTTCCAGCTCAACATTCTTTTTAGACTGGAGCATCTCTGTAGCACCACAAAATGTCCTTTATAATGTTTAAAATGTGTTGTGAAAGATTTTACATGTTTTGGTGATTTGAATACGACAAGTGGCCATTGTGCATTAATAATGAATTATGTTCCTGCCTATTTGATTAATTGGATTACCTGGATTATTGTTAAGAAGATCTGTAAGAGTTTTAATGTTACACTAATGAGATGTAATGATATAAATGGATAATATTGGACTTCTACATATGTGTTCATAGTTTTCACACACACGCATGGGTCTATCTGGTATATCACTATGTAAGTATGGTTACCTATGTTTGAGATGTGCCTCTAAGTCACATCTTGGCATGCTGAGAGAGCAGACCGGGGTCAAAGGGCACGATACAGACAGCTTATCCAGCAGCTTGTGCACCAGGATGCTGGATCTGCGACATGCCTGCAGCTGGAGCCGCGCCCTGTCCAGCGGGCAGAAGTCCCTCTCCTGTAGGAAGCTGCGCAGGCAGCGGGCACAGAAGGTGTGGCCACACGGCGTATCGAGTGGCTGCACCAGCGGCTGCAGGCAGATATGGCACACCAGGTCGTCATCCACTTCCAGGCGGTAGTTGTAAAGGTGGTTCTCCCAGCTGCGGTGGATCTGGCCACATTCAGGACATAGAGCCTCCAGCGCTGGCTCAACTGGCCCGGCTAGACCCACCTCGCAGCCTGGGCTGCCCATCTCTGCTCCTTCTATGCAAATTTGCTTTGGCACAAGTGACTCCAGTGGGACTGTAGTTTTGGGAAGGGGCACAAAAACTCCTATCCCATAAACTTCAGAGGATGAACAGGTTGCTGATGGGACAGATGCCCCCCAGTGGTTGATCATACATTGTCCTGCAGGTCAGAAGGCAAAGTAAGAGGGTTAAACAGCTGTTTCAGAGAAACGACAAGTGTCAGATTTTGTGCTTTTATTCATGTGGCAAATGCTTTGTGCACGTGAGCCCACGTGTCCAAATCAGTGTGTGTCTGTCAGTGAGTGTGCTGAGATTATGTATTGCTGCTCCTGTCCACTAATCTGACAGTATAATCTCTCTTTTGCTCTCGCCTGCTGCAATCTTCCAATTCCACAGAGAGGGAATTATCTGGGATTGAGGCAGAGAGAGGACACAGATCAGAGGAAGTAGGATTGGGAAAGCAATAGAGAGGGAAAATAGTGCCAACAAGAGGTAGAAAGGAGCATAGAGAGAAGAAGTAGAGTGAAAAAGATTAATGGGCTGAAAAATCTGAAAGACACAGAAAATAAGTAAAAGGGGAGGCAATAATAGGGTAAAGGGAATGGAGTCAAGCTCACATAGGAGACATAAATAAGATGTCATGGAGTATGACATTCAGGGACTCCTCACAGTGAATTTGATAGTACAGCTTTTGGTTCAGGCTGTGTACAGTAGATGCACTTAGTCTCCTCTAGAACAGAAACTGAGAACATGCCTAGAGCAAAGTCTTAAATTATAGCACTCTACCAAGCAGAGTGTGTCCCCAGAGCTAATGCACTGTATGGGCTGATCATTTCCACAGTGGTTCACATCCAAAGCCATTCAGACCTTCAGCCGGTCTATTAGCCAGCCCCCTCTGGGCCTGATGCTATCAGCAGACAGCAGAGGGCGTGCCTCAGCACAGTGGGCTAGCCAAGCCACTGTGACTACCTGCCTCTGTTCCAATGAGGGTCTGCTCCTGTCTCCATGACGACCTGGAGTCTGTTCTGTTCAGTGGGGCTTGACATTCAGAGTGTAGCCGGAGAAGGATGCAGAGAAGCCACACAACAGATGCACTTCTCTCAGCAGGATGCTTTGCTCCTCCCTGGTACACGCCTGAGAGCTTGTCAGACAGTGCAGACAATAACAGCCCCCTTAGTATATTTTTTGCCATTTTTTTTGCCTCGTTTCCATGGATACACATTTCTGAGACAACCTGTCTCCTCTGTCTCCTTGGCTACCGGACCGGTAGTTACTTATTTCAGTCTCCTTTAAGTACGTGCTCCTGTCTGTGTGTGACTGGCTGCTTCTGTCTCTATCCCGCAGCTGGACATGAATTAATCATGAGGACACAAGGCTTCTCTGTTCCTATAACAAAGCTGTGACATCACCACATCACACACACACTTGTAGACATGCAAGCATAAGTCTACGCAAGCCAAAGTAAACACACAGGATACATGCACAAAGGCTTTTTGGGTACCACATCCTGTAAATAGTCTTTATCAATAAGTAAAGTCCTCAGGTTTTTACAGTGGCAGCAGTTTACAGCTTGGCAGCAAAAAGCACTTAAATCTATTTTAAACATCATTGGACTTTGTGGAAACAGATTCTTTAACACAAGTCATATGAAGACTGACAAATGCTTGTGAAATATCTCTCTTTTAATGCCAGCATGTCTGTGTGAGAGTCCAAGGCCATGCTGTTATTGTCATTGCAATGCTTTCTGTATTAATAAATAACAGTCCTGGCCCTGCACCTGTCTATGCTCATTTTCCATTTTTCAGAGATGACAATCTAATCTTACAACAAACCATGAAGTACCTCGCATGCATGCAGGAATGACATTTTCAAATAAGATGAGATGATGTTTTGGGCGACAGATTTTAAATCTCAGGTCCTGTCGGCTTAGCCTACATTTTCACAAAGCCCCTTTCGTCGTCTCTTATCTTAGAAAATATCCAGAAAGGCTGTTGGCCACTTGGAAGTACAGGCCTGCTGCTGTTCTGCAGGGTCTGTTGCAATACGCTGTTTTTTTCACAACAGTGACACAGACATGCAATGATAACAACAAAAAAATGACAGTGATGTAAATGAAAATTTGCAGTCGGTTGAACTGTCACAGTCCCGAATTACCTTGGCATCGCAGCAACTGCAGTGTCATGATCACTAAGCTATCCGTAGGCGTTTAACGCATTTGATTAGACAAGAGTATTTTTTTAATCATTGCCCCCATCTGTCTGACTCCATCCCACCCTCCACAAGCGGACAGATGTAGCGACAATGGCAATATCAATGCAAAGCCAGCCACACAGTGACACCGTGGACGTGGAGACAGAATACATATGCAGATGTAATGTTACCTATGCAGGCTGCTCCTCCGCGCCGCGCACTCCGGCCCCAAAAAGGGGGACTATCATTAGCTGCGGGACCTCAATCACGCATTCACCGCAACGGACCGTTCCGCAAACCCGCACGAAAACGCCCCCGTGCCTTTGGTGGCGCTGACCCCGCCCACAGCTGTCCGTCAACTGGAGTAGGCGGGGTCTGGTGCTGTCACTCCAGACGTGAATCAAAGGTAACTACTTCGTCGCCTGTTTAAAAACAATATAAAATAAAACAAAGATTAAAAAAAAATACTTGATTGAGACAAACGTAAATAATAAACATACTGATGTACATTTAACGATACTTACTGTGGCAAAATTTCTCCTTTCCTTTATTTTTCTAAATAAACCCATGTCTGTCACTTCCAAACGAACATAAACAATCTAATAAATGAATAAAAAACCCCAATAAAAATCTGTTAATTTCAAAGTTGTTTTTTTACACTTTACAGTTTTTTTTCAAATCCAAAAGTACTGATTAATGCTGTCCTTACACAAACAGTTGTAAAACTACTTTACTTTGTTGCTTCGTTCGGTAAATCAATCAGGCATTGGCAAGAACAGCCAAAACCCACGGGGTCCTCGGTTTAAGGACCTCAGAGAGACGTAAACAAAAAATGATGGTTCGTTAATTTTGCCACCTTCGTCTATTTAAATTCACTTAATACATTTGTTTTTTCGGGTCGATCGCAACCAAATGGCAGAAGACAACGAACTAGAAAAGTAAGTAACTATTTTGCTGTTTGTCTGCATTTGCCTGCCGGTAACACACGTTTAGCTAAGCTACTTTTCCGCCGTAACCGCAAGACCCCGTTTCCTTAAGGAGGGAGCGGGATGGGGAAGGGGTATTTTTGTCGACAGCTGTTAACAGTTATAGTGCTGTGACAGTGAAAAGGTTGTGAGAAAACCCTGCCACCGTAACTGCACTTGGCATTTGCTAAAGATAACATTAGCTGCGTGGTTAAAGGTCGGCTAATTCAGAGTCTGTGCTGATTCAGCAGCTCGGGTCAAACCGGGACACTGACGCCGTCCCTCATTCACTGCACTAATGATTCACTTTCTTCTCCAAAGTCTGCATCACTGTGTCTTCCCTCGCTTAATTAAATTGTTTTCCCCTTGGCGCCCCCTTGAGATTTTGTGTCATCTCCCTCTCCTTCACTTGACTCATTTTTTCCTGTTTTTTTTTTTTTTCCTTGTGAATCCATAGACGTGCAATAGAGGAGCTCCTCCGGGAGACTGACAGGGCTCGGGTGAGAGCAGAGACCATGGGCCCTGCAGGATGGTGAGCACTGTGTTTGGCATGTCATCTGTGTCCGTCTGTACACATCTGTCATCCAACAACATTTGTCTGATACTTAATAGCTTAACATTTGTTGTACTGGGACCATCTTTCTTTCTTTTTTTGGACACTTAGTTTTTATTAGTTATTTATCATTTTGTCATACAGAACATGACAAACAACAATCAGTAACAGATAAGTCACAATCTAATAGTAATGAAAATATAGGTTACACTTATGAAATAGCAATCAAGTTATCCATTTAATTGTATTTTAGAGCAGCATTTTATAAAGCATTTCACAGGACTATGAGACAAAGCATACATTAATTGTATTTTAAGAATCGGATCCATTTGGGCCACCTTATTATGTAAAGTTCATCTTACAGTCTCAGCATAAATGTTAATCTCTTCATTTTGTGAATTTCATCAACAATTTTCAACCCGTCCTCCAACACTGGTGGATCAAGTTGAAGCTGTTTTCGAGTTATTTATTTGTTCTTTTTTTTCTTTTTTTGCTGCAGCACTAAATATTTTTTACAAGGTATTTATTACTTATTGTCAAATCATCAGGATGATCTCCTAACAACAGTGACAAAGTGGGTTGCAGTAATTTAAAACCCAAATCTGTTCTATTTTTATTCCAACTCTTTCCAAAAAGTTGTAATTCTCATACAGGACCAAAAAATGTGGGTGTGGTTTGCCTCTGTGTCCCCGCAACCCCCTGTGCAGAAACATATAAGTTTCTACAAAGCTGTTGTTTTGGCTTTATAAAGAGCCATACAAAATTTTCCCAACTAAATTCTTGCCAGTAGGCTGAAGAGGACATTGAAGTAGCAGATTCACACAGGGCAATTTTTCTGTCATTGTGTTCTGTCAAAGTAAAAATGTCAGTGACAAAACAAAGTGCAGAGCTGTTTTACTGAATTTGCTTAAATGCAGATTGATGCACATCTACTTTAATTGAGTATTACC
The DNA here is from genome assembly GCA_030068375.1 of Ostorhinchus rueppellii. NCBI lineage: Eukaryota > Metazoa > Chordata > Actinopteri > Kurtiformes > Apogonidae > Ostorhinchus > Ostorhinchus rueppellii. Next base: position 21,986,950 of record JAQQZY010000014.1, read on the forward strand.
ATTTTATTCAACTGTATTACTGTACTAAATCTCAAAGACAAATATTATACTTTTTACACTGCATTAGTTTCAGCTGCAGTTATTTTTCATATTACATGTTTCATTCTTTCTTGGCCACTGACTCCATTAATGCAAGTATCTTAAAATGTTCATGATGAATGCCATAAACTGAAATATAAAGTGCTCTCTTATGGAATGAGGAAATTCCTTAAATTAAAGCTGCTGGTAGGGATGAAAAGTCCATTGTCACAAAACTGAAAACTGGGCTATCTTTTGTAGATTTCTTTTTTTTTTCACAGGAAAGCCAATCAGTTTACATATGGCGACCCCATAAAACATGTATTAATGAGATTAACCACCAGTTTATTGTATACTTAAAACCACAATCTACAGTAGTAAAATGCAATGTGCACATTAATGTATTATTATTGTGAATGAAAAATATCATGATGAAAATAAAAGAATGTCAGAAACCATTTTACTGCACAAACACTGTTTTTTGACACTTTAGGCATATTTTTCTTAGACTTTTGCTTAACTGAGTTTCACTTGTTGATGAGTGTTTTCTTAGTGCTGTTTGTGCTGTTACTCAAGTAAAGGGTCTGAATTCTTCTGCTTCTGAACATGACAGCAGAACAATGAAATCATACAAGGCAGTTAACACACAGAGATCAAGGCTTCATAAAACATGCAACATGATTATGTTATAATAAACAGAATTTCAGCAGTGAAAATCCCCATTGTGTGCATCTAAATGGGGTTATTTTGTTTTTCAGTAGCTATGGAAACTGGTGGTGCAGTGGATAGCACTCGTGCCTCACAGCAATAAGGTCCTGGGTTCAATTCCAACATCAGTTGACAGTTTGCATGCTCTCTCCGTGTTTGCCTGTGTTCTCTCCAGCTTCCTCCCACAATCCAGAGACATGCACTAATCGGTTAATCTAAATGGCCCATAGGTGTGAATGTGAGAGTGATTGATTGTTCATCTCTATATGTCAGCCCTGTGGTTCAGAAGATGAATGAATTAATGAATGAATGAATGGAAACCATTAAGATAAAGAATGTTTAAAGCATAAACTACCAGTAGTGGAGCTGGACACACTGTTCTTAGATAGCTTGCTGTTGGCTTCACTTCTCAATAAGAGTGTGCCATAGACTGATAAGGCTTTTTTTGTTAATGTCCTTGTCAGGTTGAAGTGTCCACTCAAGAGCACCAACAAGCGCTTCCTCCTCAACACCCTTCGCTCCACCGGCCTGCAGCGGCGCACCGGTGACCCCAGGGGGGAACACTCCGCCACTAGAGGGCGCCTGAGGAGCGAGTCCCCAGAGAGAAGCCGCTGCCGCAGCAGATCACCCACCAGAGATCACCGTAGTAATGGAGACCACACAGACAATAAGCATCATCACAGGGACAGCAGCACAAACAAACATAAGAAACACAGCAGAGACAAGGACAGGAGCCGCAGACATCAAGACAATGCAGAAGGGAGACACAAGAAAGATGGGCATAAGAGAAACAGAGACAAACATAAATGAAAATCTGTGGCACTCCTCTTCCAAAGGCCACTCCTGAACTATTCCGACCACCCACCCAGAGCTCCTGGCAGTGTGTCCTGCATAGCTGGTATGCTAGATGACATGGAAGGTACTTAAATAATTTATTTTTTTGTATCCCTTCTAATAAAAATGGACTTGTCTTAAGCCACAGAAACAAGGTGGAGATGATTCAACCATTAAAGCTGTTTTACAGAAGCTTGAAGCAGATTATAGAGATTTAGACCCCTCATGCAAAATGGACTAAGACAAGCTGAGTTTTATTTACTATTTCTATGAATAATTATACAGAATTGGAGTAAATAGAATATCTAATTACCTTTAGTAGATCAGCATTTTTTTTTAAATATAAAACTCTACCTTTTCTGAGCTCTCATATTTCATACGACTAAGGATTTGGTGTAAATGTGTTTCACCTACAGTAAAGGAGGTTTGGTTTCAATTATAATGTCATTACCATTCTTCTGTCAATGTTTACTGAGGCCATGTTGCTGTCGCCACTGGGCAAGCACTTTTTATCGCCTGTCCAACTTTTTGACATGTGTATGTACACCGCCTATCAGAAACGGTTTTGTTTGTTAAAGTTCTCCTGGCACTCCTAATGGTCACCCAGTCCTCTTGAACATGAAATCATTCAAAGACTGTAACAGCAATAAACAAACTACGAGAACTAAAGAAAACGAACTCCTAAATGGGCATTTGGACATAGGAGATTTGTTCAGGGTTTTGTAGTATTTTAATACCAGCTGTTTGTATCTGTTCTGTTTTTACTGTTCCACGTGCAAGTGCGTTCTATAAAGAGCAGTTGTCGATCTGCTGGGTTATGATTTACTCATAGGTCTATTATTGCTGAGTTAACCTGTGTTTCTCTTCGCTTGAGCCATTACGCAAATGTCTGTCTGGAAAGGGAAATGCGTTTTACGCGGCATCATGCTCCATAAATCACGTTGTCCATCTCCACTGTAGTGGAGAATAGCTTCGGTTAACTGTTTCCTTCCTCTTTGCAACAATGATCAAATATAAACACCATTAAGCCATAGTGCAGGAGGTGATTTGTATAGAACTGGTTTACTTGAACTTTATTGCATCGCTGAGTGCCCCATTAAGATACCGTGGAAAGGGCCATAATTGCTTTTGAAGAACTCTGTGCAAATACTGTAGTGATATAGTTTATAGAGTTAAAAGCCTAGACGTCCTGTACAATTTACCTGAAAACCGGTGAATCACACCTGTACTGAGACAAAGGCTCAAAATGTTGCATAAAACCGCCGGTGGTCCCGGGTCGTGGAGATGCCCTCTACACGCTCCGCACTCCCGTTAATTGTGTTCTGTAGTTCACTCCATCCTAATTGGTTTACCACGAGAGCAGTGGTTTAATGGGGCGAACGCACCCCGTCAAAGGCTAATGGCCTGCAAACATGGCCAGAGTGCAGTGAGTAAAGCGGTCTCGGCAGCTCTGTGTTTGTTATTGCCAAGGGCCCATCGTGCGGGAACAGTGAGCTCACACTCACTAAATGGTGTTAAATGATGCATTTACAGAAGTGTAATGGGTACATTTTAAAAGTCACCAAATCAGAGCAGACAAATGCAAAAAGTGTCAGTGGAAATAGGCCTGGTGTTTGAGCTTCCCATCCGAGTTTCCAAGACAACTGTCTCAACATCCAACTCTCTTATCTCGCAGGTCAACCAATGTTTGCGCCCTTACCTATCGATTTATCAGGCGTGTTGTGCAGACAAGAGATATATCCATATATATTGTCTCTGTGCTGGGTTGGTTTGTGTCTAACCCTTCTCCCTGTGTAGACACAAGGTCCCCATTCACTGCTTGACCTGTGTTTGTTTCTGTTGTGGTGACAAACAGGGGGGAGCCAGGTAAAGGTGGTATTTACCAAGTGGCATTGATTTAAGCGCCCTGTTCAATGTACTGAAATATGTCAGGCTGCGCTGGAAACTAAGGGATCGCCCATAGGTCTACAGTTTTGAGCAAACAGTCAAACCAATGACTTGGGCGCTGCAGAGTCACATGGTGATAGGGTGACACACCTGTGTGGAGCTGCAAAGGCCTCGCAGTTGCGCCAGAGGCAGGTAGAGCAGAAGGTCCACGCCGAGGCAGGGCGCAGGTGGTGTGTGTGCGCGAACCTCGGGTCCTCGGCAGCCATGAATCGGGAAGATCATTTTTACCCTTCGCAGGTTTTTAAAGATTCCTGCGCTTACCAGAGGTCACACAGCGAGGACTACAGCCACAGCCCGCCGCCCTGTCTCTACATGAGCAGGCAGGTCCACTCCGTCTACACTCCGCCGTCCGTGGGAGCCCTGGAGCAGGCCAGTCTACCTGACATAGCTCCGTCTTATAGTCTACCCATCCGAGATGATCCAGGGGTGCCTCAGCTCCACCACCCACAGGTGCTTCAGCAGCAGCCTCTTCAACCTGCTGCAGGTTATGGTGACACGGTGGAGCAGAGCAGATATCACCTCCCTTTTCCCTGGATGAAAACCACCAAATCCCACTCACACGCATGGAAGGGACAGTGGGCAGGTAATAACTGAAACTAATACATGTCCGGAAATACTCTTTGTTTTCTCACTCAATCTAAATTGGAGATTTTTCAACACAGACAGTTTAGTTGAAGTTTTCTTTTAATAGTTTTCTTTTTTAGTTTAACCCTGCTGTCATAAGTCTGACGTGACTCCCACTGAGGCCTACAATGACATCATGTTCCCAACAATATTATCCTGGGTGTTGCAGTTTACCTTGTCAGTCAATTTGTAAAAGACCCGGAAGGTCACTGGTTGCTTTTAATAGATCTTATCGTCACAAAGTGTAGGTTTTGTCCATACAATGCATTTGTACAAATCCACATATCTACATCTCTTCAATAAGACACCCAGGTCTGACACAGGCGACTTGATTAATGAACAAAGAACAAGACTTGTTGGAAATTATTATCCACCGACTGTTTGATCTTGTATTTTACATGATAAATTATTTGAATGAAATATTTACTGCTCTGTACACTGAGACGGACTTGAGTTAGTCTAGAATAAGAGTTTAATGAGGCCGTTTGTTCCAGAGAAACGTGGTGAAATATATAAAGTTTTATATTAAAGAAAATCCTCAGACAATTCAACAAAGCAAACAATTTGATTCACAAAGTGGTAAGATTTTACATTTATTAGCTAATACATAAAATGATATTTAGACTTTACTGTTATCTCCTGTGACAGAATGGCTTAATTTATTTAGTTTGTACACATTTGTAAATTAAACCAGAATAAATAAACTCTCAAAGTATCCCAAACAGCTGATGGAGCTGCAAATTAAAAAAAAAAAAAAAAAAAAAAGAAAGAAAAATCCTGATTTTTAAATTATCAGTGGATGCCCCATTCTTTGCTTGAAAATTAGATAATTTAAAAAAAATTTAACTGTTATAAAGACATTGTACCTACACTATTACACAATGACTGTAGAGTGTAATTCAACCATTTTCAATTAAATTATTTATAATAAATGCTTCATATGAAATTTAATACAGTCCAGACAAACGTTTTGCACAGCATAAAATAGCTCAGTTGTTTACTCATTTTCTAGCAATTAAATAGTAATTTTTAATCACGCAGGGAGTGATGAATGAGTATACAAGGCTCAAGCAAAAATTTATTTGTTCATGACATTTTAAAACATTTATTTATTTACTTATAATTTTTCCATTTGATAGGGTTACATTTTTCATAGCATTAGGTCCATTTAGGCTGTTCCGTGGTCCGCGGTTTTCATATCGAACTAAAGGCAAGAATCCTGATTTTCTTATCAAATGTTACTTTTCCAATAAAAATAGAAAGAAGTCTGTATGTTTCCAGTAATAAACCATCTACCAAAGTTCCGTACTAAACATTACATTAGTATTAAACATTATAAATTACAACTTAATAAGGATAGATTAAGGACTGATGTTGAGATATGCCAGTTGTAAATGCGTGAGTAAATATGTGACTGTTCTATAGATTTTCACCATCAAAACCATATATGCAGTGGATTCTATTCTATTCTATTCTATTCTATTCTATTCTATTCTATTCTATTCTATTCTATGAAGTTATGTTTATTTTGACAAACTATGTCCTATATGCTAATTTCAGTTGTATTTCCAACCCACTTATAAACGTCATTTTAAAGTCAGGAAATATCCTACGTTTTCAGTTTTATAATGTTTTAAAAAAAAACAACAACAACACTGATGAGAAACTTAAAATTAAGTAGGAATCTGTGATCTGTGATTGTTCTGGATCTAAATGTGTGTGTTTTTAGGTCCATATGTGATGGCAGAGACCGAGGAAAACAAACGCACGCGGACAGCTTACACGCGTGCTCAGCTGCTCGAGCTCGAGAAGGAGTTCCTGTTCAACCGCTATATCTCGAGGCCGCGGCGCGTGGAGCTGGCCCTGACCCTCAGCCTCACCGAGCGCCACATCAAGATCTGGTTCCAGAACCGGCGCATGAAGTGGAAAAAGGAGGAGGACCGCAGGAGAGCGAGGGGGGCCGATCCCGACCAGGACTCCTCCATCACCTCTGGGGACCAGAGGGAGGCCGTGGGAGGGCTGTCCTCCACCAACGGACCTCAGAGCACCACACCCCCTGTTTCTCCGCACACAAGGGAGTCAGCTTAAACCTGCAGGAGGAACTAAACTAGACACTAAGGAAACTCAAATTACATGGATATTCTATTCTGAGATCACGGGAACTCACATAATAGGCTACAACTCACATTTGAGCCATGTTGGATATTACTGACGGGACATTCCTGCATCCTCCCCCACCTCTGTTTGAGATTGTTCGGGCAAAAGGACCAGAGACGGAACTTTAATTTTCCTCCTTCAGAAGCCAGTATGCGTAAAGACTTATTTACACAAACTGTGGTTGTTTTGGTTTATTTAGGCTAGTTTCACAGCACCTTCTTTGTCGCCTCAGAGATGTGAGTAGTAAACCAAATGTATCAATACATGTGTTTATATATCCAATGTATAGTCTACTTGTACACCTATTATAATATTTTAATTATTGAAATATTTTTATTGTTTTGACAAAGTTGTTAATTAATTTAGCTCATGCCACGTTTAAAATAAAGAAAATATTCACAACATGCGCATAATAATCTTCATAAGAATCACTAAATCGACACCACTGATAAAGTTTTATAATTTATTTGGCACATCAGTGAGCACGAGACCTTGAAGGCGCAGGTGACATATTTTTTTCACCTCCTCGAGGCCGCGCACCCTCTCCACCTGGCGCTCGTTCTGCACGCGCTCGGAGAGCTGCCGTAAGATGGTAGCCTTGTCGTTCATCCTGGCACAGATGACGAACGGGAACCCGAAGCGCGCCTTGTAGTCGTGGTTGAGCCGGGTCATGCGCGACGCTTCAGCGGAGTTTAACGCATCCAGTCCAGCTCGCGCCTGTTCCTCGCGGGACTCCTGGGTCAACGTGCCGCTCTGGAGTTCCCTTCCTGCGAGGTCTGGGTGACACCTGAGGATGCCCTCTTTACCTGGAAGTACATATTGGACGCAGTTTATGTTTTGCACACGGTGAAAAGAGGCAATAAAGAACCAAACAAGTCTAAAACTGTCAATAAAAGTTCATACAACTAAAAACAGTGCCTCACCTGAATCTGGAAGAGCATCGATAAACTCATTAATGGCCGCCTCCAGATCAGCCAAGCCCGCAAAAGGACGCTTTGACCACACAGCCGCAGGTATTAGAGGACATCTCTCCACCACATTGCCGAAAATATTCACAAAATCATCATAGTCGAGGGCGTTTAATGTGGCGAAGTCCATGCTTAGGACACTTTTTAGTAGTTCACCAGATGTTAGATTCCAAAAGTAGGGACAGCATGTACTCAGAAGTCTACCCACTGACCCCAGTGCAGGATTACCACAAAGGTTAATGCACTGCTGGACATATGCTGCGTTCCATTTACCTCGGAAGTATGAACTCGGAGTTGACGTCACACCCGAGTTCAGAGCATTCCTGTTTAATTGTTGTTCATAGTCAGATGGCTGCTCCCACTAAAGTAATTCTCGCCTTGGCTTTGCCAGAATTCAAGGAACTTTTAAATAAGTATGCAATGCAATATGTGTTTTGGTAGCCTCCATTCGGACGAGAAAACGTGCATGCAACTGTGGCCGTTTTATTTACAAATCAAAGCGGCTCTTCCCTAAACCAAGGATTAGTGATCACAAATAGGCCTATTAGATAAATGTGTGAACGTTTACAGGAATACAAGTTAAATTTGTTGAATGATAGTGGAAGTGAATGCTGCTCACTTTTTTTCCGGACATGAGAATTTAGAATTTTACTCAAGTTTAAGAGTGCTGACTGGCCAGGCAAGAAAAATGTCATTGTTCTGTAATTTTAACCCCATGTCAGACAATCATTTCCACATTTGTGAAAGAAAAGCATTATTATTATTATTATTATTTTTTTACTGATCCACAGAGAAAGAGAAATGGATTGGAATCATAAAAAATATATATCCTAACTTTAATTTCTGGTACAAAACATTCATTCATTCATTTATTCATTCATCTTCTATACCCGCTTTATCCTTGGTACAAAACAATCCTCCATTTTGGTACAGCAGCTCCTCAACATTTACATTGACATTTACATTTACATATACAAATACATACACATACACACAAATATGAATATACATATACATATATACAAGAATGGGTTTAACTCCAGAGGAATATTAGTGTCACAGCTACTAAATCTACTTCAAAACACTGTCTGTACATGACAATACAATCACTTTACAGATCCTATCTAGTGGAATATTTATAAATCTGTTGTATAAGTGTACATAAACCAACATATATTTATCATATACCTAGAAAAGATCAGCAAATCAGAACTTTTGTCATTTGTTTTCCATTTAAAATATTAAAATGTAATGTTTTAACTGTGTACTGTAAATGGTTTTGGCATTTTTCTAGCATGTTAAGAATGGACATAAAGTAAAAAGAAAAAAGTGCAAGTGAATTCAATAGCTCAGAAGCTTCACATAGGCACATAGGGT
>JAQQZY010000014.1:22003293-22016861 GCA_030068375.1 Ostorhinchus rueppellii
CATACATATATATATATATATATATGCAAAATATAGGGAAATACAGTGAAATGAGTAACTAACCCTGGATGTGAACATGGACAGACTTTGTTATGTTTTTTGAACTCCTACATGTATATGTTCCACTGTGGGCCACATTAACTGATTCAACAAACAGGTATGTCATCACACTTTGATAATGTTTGTCCTCTTTAATGCAGATCTGGAAGACAAACACAAAGTTTTATGATTTGAATGTGGTTTGTCATATCCTGAAATGTTTTAATACACCAGCTTCAAGACAATGGTAATTCGGGTTTATTCAAATCAAAATGTAAAGAAGATTAAACAATGAATTACGTGATCACATGATTATGTGATTATTAGAATAGAATAGAATAGAATAGAATAGAATAGAATAGAATAGAATAGAATAGAATAGATACTGGTAATATGGGTAATGACTGTACCTTTTCCTTGTCTGAGAAGCATGGAAATTTGCTTGCAACCAGTTTTTGGTTATCTTTCTCCCACCAAGGTGTTGGGTTTGACCGATGTGTCCGACAGCGAAGCAGCAACGACTCACCAGGACTCAGGGTCACATCAGAAAACTCATTTTGTGCCATAAAATTAAAGCTTATGTCTATGTAAAAAAAAAAAAAGAAAGAAAAAAAAAAGAAAAAGGCCTCAAATCAGGCAAGATTCTACAATGGTCTTTTTGGTTATTTTATGACATGTCGCCCCTTATTGGCAGAAAATATACCTGTGTGTATCTAAAAGTAATTAAGTTTCTTGATTCATAAGCTGCAACATGTTCAGCAGGATGAGGTCCAGAAATTTCACACTGACAGGAATCCATAATACATAATTTGCCATTAAATTAAAAAATTCACTTACCATAGTCGTATAGTTGGGAGCATTCTTGTTCTTTACCATTGACAGCACAGCATGTAACGCCTGTCTGGGAATATTTGGTGGTACTTATTTTGTTCTCTACCCTGTTACCACTTGCAGGAACATTTTCCCCAACAAAGTTTCTGTTAAAAAGGAATTAAACCGTTATTCTTGTTTGGAAAATGGAGTTCCAGTCAGTACCTCATTGTTTTGAATGTTTTTGTTTTTGTTTGAATGTTCTTAAGGATATGATGTGTGTCACTTTAGAAAATGTAACCTATGTAATTAGGGGTAGAGCGCAAGAATTTGAAGGGATGTGGACGCCCTTAATGGATTTTCTCAAGCATCAGTAGATTATACTCATCTGTAAGGCTACTGAGTGTGACAGCTTCCTTTTTTCTTTATGTATGCTATTATTACTATTTAATTTTTTGTAATTATGTTAATTTTATTTTTCTCTTACACAGTTCTTGTGTGTATATGTGTGTGTGCAGTGAGGTTAGTTTGCATTTTATTGTGCAATTAGTGTGGTATGTGTTGATGTATTATGTATGTTTTTCTTTTGGAAATCTTTTTTTTAAAAAAAAAAAAGACCTAATGTGTAACATCTTACCCAGACCATTCAATTATGGGTTTTGGAAAGTCATCAGCAATACATTTGAAGTTAGGAGACCGATTTGAAGTTTCTGCTGGGACCAAAATCAGCTGTGGTTTTGTGGGATGTTCTAGATGAAACAAGATTTCAATGAGAAAGTCCTGATATAAGTCATTCTAATGAGTACTAAACATTTATCAGCACCCAACAGTTCAAGTACAATACTTAGTGCTATGATATTAAAGTGAGGATGAGGGATAGAGCTGTTACTCACTCATGACAACATGAAGAGATACATGTACTGAGGACATGAACCCATTTTCAGTTTCACAGTGCACAGTGTACTCTCCAGAGTCTCTCTCAGAAAGTGATGGTAGAATCATCAGGCCACTTCCATTTCTGGAGAATTTAAAGGAAAAACTTTAGTAGGTACCTGAGTTTTGTTTTTTTTTAACATATACACAGAAAAGCAATTTCCCAATTGTGGGATCAATAAAGTACTATTCTATTCTATTCTATTCTATTCTATTCTATTCTATTCTATTCTATTCTATTCTATTCTATTCTATAAGAAACAGAGACATAGATTCACTGACATTGTTTTTACTGGGACTTCTCCTTGAACCCAGTGACAGACAGGATGTCCAGACATGTGGTCCGAGGAGATTCCGAGTTTCTGACCAACATATACCTCGATGCTGACAGGACGGGATGCAGTCAGGAAATCAGCTGGCACAAAACATGCCACCTGAAAACCCAGTCATACCACTAAATCAACCAGTTTCATGTAGAATTCAGTTAATATCATGATGTCAGTTACTTGTAAGAAGTTTTGATTCATATTTGCAAACACACCACACAAACAAAAAGGATAATTCAGGTACATTAAAAACTTGAATCCTGACAATTTGAGCCATTTGCATTTCAGAATTTCTTAAAAGTGTAATGTTATTATTTATTTATTCTTAGAAAATACTGAGCTAAAGGCTGCATTTGAAATGTAATTGAACAGACAATGTGGAAGAATTGTGATCTAAAACTACTAACTTTTACAGCAAGAATTACAGCAAGACAAAAAATAGGAAGGAATTCAAATGAATACTAAGAAAATGTTTAGAATGTTTCATACAATTCAAATATAACTAGAATTAGGTAAAACAGGAACAACCACAAGTAGAGTTAAAATATGGTAATTGCCCTGAGGATAAAAATAAAATATGCTTAAGTTTTTTTTTTTTGTATGCACAAGCTGCTCAGCAGTAAAACTATATTTTGAGGAAACAGCTGGCTCCTGCAACATTAAATCATTTGAGTATGATCTGTGGGTGAATATATGACTAATAAGGGTGTGGTAAAAGACAAGTCAATGGCTTGTAAATTCAGAAAATACCTATCACACAATATGGAGATTTTGTCCTGTTGAATTTCGTCTTCTTTCTTAATTATTTCCATTTGTGTACTAAAACTGCATTTTGAAAACCAGTTAGCTTCTTGTATCAGTGGGAAAGTGATGTTTCATTGTGTTTGAATATATTAATGGGAAACAGACGTCAAATTGGGAAACAGAAATGACAAGATAAAGACATGTTTATATCTTTGCTTCTTTAATATACAGCAACCAGGTTTAATTTCTGTTCTGTTCTAATTATATACTATGTACTAATAAGGACCACCTTATTGGTAATTAATCTAGTGTGCAGGTAAGATTATATTTTTGACATTTATACCAACAAAAGTATTGTGTTCTGTAAAATAAGAGACTAAATTTATGCCCATCTGTGTCTCATGCTGAGTTTGTGCCTTCCCAATGATGCATGTCACTATATTCAAATGCAAATTTCCAGATTCAAACATATTTTCATATGACCTCACCATCCCTAATAAAGAATAACACCTTAATTTCACTGTACCATAGGCAGCTATTTTACCAATGTTTAATCAATATGATTGTGTCAGATATGACAAGGTGTAAACTTCCCTTACCTCTTTACTGGGTTCACAGGAAGGATTCTGCGCTGAAACATCATCAGAGCAATACACCCCGACAGTGCACAGCAGAAAAACAGCTTCAAAGATAGAAAATATAAATATGTATTTTACATTCCTGTTTTGGATTTATTTTCTGAATAAGAAAATACAAAGACTAAAGAATACAGTATTTAAAATGAATGCATAAAAATGGAAAAAACAAACAAACTCTAATGCAGGATAAGTATTGTTATAAAAATATCTTAACAGCTTTATTTGTGTATTTCCATTGCTACAGTATTTCATTATGTCCAGAGAAAATATATATTTTTTAATACATTTTCTCAAATAGTTTTTCAAACCAGGAAGAACCTAACTTGTTTTTGTAGTTACACAGATGTAAGTACACACTGATACTGTACATGGTCTGATATTCTGGTTATTTAGTACTCCAACAACACATTATATTACACTTTGTATTAAAAAGTGCACTGTTAAATGTGATATTGCAACCACAGAAAAGCCATTTTGACCTTTATTGTTCCCCATACTGAACTGTTGCTTGCAGGAATTAAGAAACATTTGGTTGTGACACAGAGTAATGGTCTTTAAAGAGTGTTCACATATGTCACTTCAATTTACATTATGTGAAATAAGAAATGTATTTGTAAAGTAAATACAATTTATATTTATAATTAGATAAAATTACAATATTATTATCATCCCTAATACTGGGATAAGCTACAGTCCTCAGTGATAGTGTTTCTGCAGTATCAGTGAACTTTTAAATGACAGACTTTCCTGACTCACCCGTAATCATATTTGTGCACCTCCGTCTTGATGCTGTTCTGTCACATTTCATCAGCTCAGACTGCGAAACTGACAAAGATGTGAGCCAGTCCCTTTATAAACAGAGGAAGTATCACATGACTTTGACTAAAACAAGTGGTTGTAATATTCATAAGGTTATAAACTTACAAGACAGTCCGAAAAAAATATTAGAGAATTCACTGTATTATACAGGAATAGGCTACATATATTTTTAAAATATGGGACGAAATAAAAACACGAGTTTAAACTTGGAAAGTAGGAGTGCAGGATTGGTATAATTTGTATATTTTAAATTTTTTTCATAATTTCATACTATGATTAAGTCATAAAAACTTTACATTTTGGACATGACCAAAAATATGAATTGTTTCTCCTTAATATTGTACGCCTCATGCATTTTGATAAACTATTCTGCGCATATCTTACATATTACGTGTTTGTATGTTACGTGTTACCCTATTCATGCATATCTAGTTCCCTGGGCTCCCTATGCATTGTTCAGGTAAGTTAACTTTATTTAGTTTCACATAATGTCAGTTGGTGGATTTAGGATAATAAACTTCAGTTTTTATACATCTCATGGTGACTGAGGGGACAAACATAATACCATGTAAATAAATATGACCCAAAAGGCTTCTATTCCCTAGTGACATAATTCAATTATATACACATAGTGCTGCTAGTTCATTCTGCAGCCAGTAAAGTTTGCTCATGCTATACCCACAATGCAAAGCCATGCTAGCTTGTTCCTAGCAGAGCAGCCTGAACAGAGCAAAAACAACAACAGGCTACTTTGAGAGGAAGGCAGCTGCATGGACAGCGAAAACAACGACGACCAGGATTTCACGCATAAAATGGCACTTTCTCAAACCAAATGCACCATAGCCTTATAATGTGAGTACTACCGCGTCTTAACCGTTGTTCACCAGCTTAGTTGATATTAATCCGTTCCTTTAAGGGGAATAGTTTGCAGGCTAGCTGGCTAGCTGGCTAGCTCTCTGCATCTCTCTATGTTTGAGTGTCTTCCGGCAGCAGCGGCGGCAGCAGCGGTGCCATGAACAGTGGACTCCCAGCTTCAGCTGCTCCGCTTGGGGGTGCCGGGATACCCAATGTCAAGGTGAAGTTTTGCAGATACTACGCGAAAGACAAAACCTGCTTTTATGGAGACGAATGTCAGTTCCTGCATGAGGATCCGTCCATGGCAAGTCTGCCGCTGCACGGCGGCGGTAGCCCCGTCCCGTTGTCGATGGCTGGGGGTGGCGGGACGCCTGCGGGGTATTCCCTCAGCGGCTCCGCGGCGGCTTGCCAGAGCGGCGGGGGGACCGGTGTATCCAAAAAGAACGAAACCTTGGGGCCTGCAGGCACGTCTCTGGAGGGGCAGCTGTTAACAAGTGAGTTACAAGGCCGCTCACTGCTGTGTCTGACTGGGACTTTACTTTAGGGCCTTCCGGGGCTTTGTTAAAATTTAGTCCGAGGATTCATTACGGCCTTTAAAACCCAAAACAATGTGGGTTAACCTCCCATTTTGCTGCCATGCTTATACAGACTGTCGTTTGTTTGTTTGCTGATAGCTCGCATCTTTCCCATTGGTTGTTCTGTGGGAAGCTCTGTGTAACTGTAACACCACTTTGATCCATTAACATAACATTAGCCACGCTGTTGCTGCTCTGCCCGGAGGAGGCCTGTGTGACAGCTGTGAGTGGGCAGAAATCCGCGACCCTACAGCGTTAGCTGGTGTAACTAGCTATTAGCCAACTAGCCTTAGCTGGACTAGCACCAAATTGGCCGCTACATCTAACTTAAATATATTTACTCTTAATCCGCTGAAAGATTATGAGTTTGTGTGCGGTTTCTTTCCTGGCCTTTCTGTAGCTGTAGTTGATCTGATATGTGTGGCAGTTGTTTATATTAGATTAACGACAGCTAACATCGGCTAGCAGCTATGCTAGTTGTCTAAAAGGCATTGTTTTGGATTTGTGTTGTCTTGTTTTTTTAAGTGTTAACAAACAACACATAACAGACACCCTCGGGATCACAGCTGTTCAAAGCTAACTGCAGCCACTGTTTATCGCTCACCAGTAGACCGGTGTTTTCGCTGATAAAATTAGCTGCTTAATGGATCACCCTGGAGCATGCTTCAGTAAGTGGCTCTCTACAGTTTTGAAAATGTTTACATCTTCTCGAATTAGCTCTGTGATTGGCTAAGCAAACACGGAGTAGTACTAGGATTATCACGACTCCTTTTCAGTATGAGGCCTGTTTGAGTACAGCATCATCTTTAAGTAATGCAAATGCAGCTGCAGTTTTTAAAATAAACTTTGGCTTCTGTCGTCCACAGTCCCAGGGATGGAGGGAGCGACCCTGAGTGATGCCAATCTCACCAACTCTTACTTCAGCAGCAGCTTTATTGGGGTCAATGGGTTTGGAAGCCCAGCAGAGTCTAAGTACTCAATGATGCAGGTACAGGACAATGCATGGTTAAGTTTAATAAATGATTTCACTGATGCAGCTTTGGAAAATTATGACATTATCTTTATATGTTTACATGATCAGCAGTGTTTTTGCAGGGTCTTCCATAAATGCACCAATGAAGTTTTGGTCATAAAACATTTGAATACAAGTTTGAAAGGGCTGCAAATTGATTAGATTTAGTTCTTGGCTCAAACCTGTTTAAAATGATTCAATTCAAGCCTGCTGTATCTGCAACAAAATGATCACTTCAGGAATTTTGGATATGAAAGTATTAGACAGCACCAATGTGAAAAAACACATTCCAGTCATCTCTCAAAATGGATCTTTATGGATACTTTGAGCAGCATCAAAGCCTGGCATTAGCATGATGGAATGCAAAATGGGTCTTCAAAAGTCTTACATTTAAATTAGAACCTGTTAACCCGAATGGTACACTGGGCATTGTGTCTGTTATTTACATCCTTTGGATGGTATTTATTTTTATATTCACTATTTATGCTTTTTCCTAAAGCGAATGACTACCAGCAGCAGTTCTCCTAGCCTCCTCAATGATGGTGCCAAGAACTACAGCCACAGCACTCACGGTAAGATTTTTTAACATTGCTGTGTGGAACAGTAGTCAACACTTCACTTGACTAATGAACGCATCAGTACTCATTTCTTGGCATTTTATGTCCTCCACAGATCCAGTGAACTCCCCAACATCTTCACTGTTCAGTGATTTTGGTGCTCTTAGCATTTCCCAAAGGAGAAAGGTGAGCATACACTTTCAATCTTTGATGTAATTCCAAGAGTTACAGTTATACAGTGACTTTAAAATTTCTTCTGTGGAAGTTGGACTAATGGATGCATTTGACCTCTCTTATTTTTACTTCTTCCTCTGTGGGTCTTCAGGCTCCTAATCCGGCAGCAAGTGAGTTTATCCCGAAAGGAACTCCACGAATGGCTACCATGGCTCAGTCCACTGTCCAGGCCTTCCCCTCACCTCTCTTCCCTCATCCTGCCCTGAGCAGCTCCACAGCGGCTGCACTGGCACCAGGTGAGGAGCACCACCAACAGAGAAATCCCATTATTTTAGCCTTGTCCTATTTTCTAGATTGCTCAGTTTTGTGTTCTATCTTTAATGCTGAAATTGCACAGGTCAGCAACTTTGGGAATTCCCGCTAGTGCATTGCAGCACATGTGCCACTGTATAAACAATAGCAGATCTTTTTGTCTGCTGGTTTTCTTTCATGTTTACAGGTTTCTAACATTAATGACTGCCCATTTTAATAGGATATTCATTTTGTCCTCGACTTTAGGAATGTCTCTGTCTGCGGGCTCTTCTCCTCTTCACTCCCCAAAAATTACACCTCACACCTCACCGGCTCCACGTCGACGCAGTCACACACCAAACCCTGCCAACTACATGGGGCCCACCACTGCATCTGACCAGGGCGCTCACATTATCCAAAAGGAGACCGTCGGTGGGACGACCTACTTCTATACGGATAACACACCAGCACCAATGGCTGGCATGGTATGTGTCACAAATGGCTTTCTGCGTTTGTATTTCAGTCAGAAAGTGCTTAGAGACTTTAAGCTGGGTTCACTCTAGATGACATCTGAAGTCCTAGCTGACTGTGCAGCTGTGTGGCATAATACAGTGACCTTTGCAGACAGGAGACAAGAGTGTTGTGTTTTAATTCTTGCACGCTACGTTACTCTCCTCTGTAAGCTGTCCAGTCTGGTTATCTAAATCTAATCTTTGTGGTATGCTAGGGTGTATAATTCAACACACAGTTTAAACCTGATTAGAGTTAAATTTGTCAGATAATCACAGTTATTTTGGTGAGCTTCTTGTTGGAAAATTACTGCATGTGTGATCATGTTGACTTTCATTTCATAATAAACGGGAACCTGTATTTATTTTTTTTTCTTGTTTCATTGCAGGTGTTTCCTACCTACCATATCTACCCCCCCACTGCACCCCATGTGGCTTACATGCAGCCCAAAGCGAACGCCCCGTCCTTCTTTATGGCTGATGAACTCAGACAGGTATAACTCAAAAACATCCTCTCTTCTTTAATAAACATCCTTCATCATTTCCTCTTGATGCAATGTCCCCCTTTATTTCTCCCCCAGGAGTTGATAAACAGACATTTGATAACCATGGCCCAGATTGACCACTCAGAGAATCCAGGTAAGGGTTTGACTCTGGTCAGACGGAGCCATCAAAGTACGGACTACATTTATTTGATAAGACGTGCTGTCATGTCAATCTGTAATCTGTGCACTAATTACGTAAACAAATGCACATGTCTGTAGTGGTTTATTTACATTTCTTTTAGTATAGCAGAGTGTTCAATGGTGTTGCTTTTGTGGATTTTTTGGGCCTTGCTTTCAGTTACCCCCTTTTTTGCATTAACGTGTTGGGTCAGAATGTTTTGGAAAAACTTCTGAGACCTTGGGCCAAATAAGATCTGGAACTCTTCACAAACTCTTGGAAGGAAGTCTCAAACTTCTCAGAGGTTTATTGAGTACAGCAATGGATTGATGTAAACAAACACTGGCTCATTTCCACTAGTACATCGCCTTTTTTTATTTTGTGGAACTACCTCTTTTGTGCCTGTTTCTTTAACTACAAAAGCAAAATGCCCATTTTTTTCCCCCAAATATATCTTTGGTTTTATTCAGTTTATTTACAGCCAATTTTTATGTTTTTGCAAATTGTTTTCATGGAATAATATACTTAAGAACGTTTACATGGAATTGTTACAAGAAATCCCTATATCCAAACATAATTTTATCCTGTAATAATGGTGGTTAAAAATGTACAACTCACATAAAGTTGTTTTATCTGTTTTGGTTTTTTTTTAAACTGCATGTGCATTGTATCATTTTTTGTTTTCTTCTTTGAAATGGCTTCTACAGACGTACCATCTGAAGTGGACAGCTACCACAGCCTTTTCCCACTGGAACCCCTCCCTCCACCAAACCGTATGCAGAAGACCAGCAACTTCAGCTACATCACCTCCTGTTACAAAGCCGTCAACAGCAAGGATGACTTGCCTTACTGTTTGAGGAGGATACATGGTGAGAAGTGATGTTATATGGTTAACACTTGACTTTCAAGGATGCATAACACATAATTCACATCCTTAAAATTGCCATAGGGATATGCGATATAGATTAAAGGAGTAAATCATTGCTTGCCTCTGCTTTTTTATTATTATTTTTTTTTATAAGTCATATTAGTTGTCCTGCTAGGGTCATATGTCCTTTCAACCAAATTGACAGACAAGTAAGATTCAGAATATGTAAGGCATTGAATATATTTGATGTTTTCTCACTGCCTTCAGATAGCTTAATACTTGTTTTGGGTGTCTACTGTCATATTAAAAGTGCTACACCATTAGGACCTGGTATCAAACTTTAATTCTGTCATAGCACTCACCGGATAACCTAGATACCAGAAAGTATTGAAAAATCCCTTTGTTTGATACCAAGTCTAATTACCTAAGGAGTCAATCTCATTGTAAGTGTAGGCATATTGCACAAACAACTTTTATATATTATTAATGAAATTATGTTAACAAACAACTTGAAGTTGTGGTAAATATATTTAGTTTTTATGTTTTAAAACTGATGCGTTAGAAAATTAAAAACAAACATTTGCACCACACATGTATTCTTATATTCTTTTTGTTAAAATAGAAATATGCTTTAAAAACACCATTGTTTAGGAACTGATGTTGAATTCAGTGTTTCAGTTATTAGTATTTTAATGTCTGTGTGTGTTTTGTGCTATAAAATGTTAGGTTTCCGCCTCGTTAACACAAAGTGCATGATGCTGGTGGACATGTGGAAGAAGATTCAGCATTCAAACTCAGTAACACTGAGGGAGGTCTTCACCACCAAGGCCTTTGGAGACCACTGTGAGTGTTTATAAGCATTCAGCCTGTACAGCATTTATGTCTCTTCTCTGTGTTCAAGGAGTAATATTAACAGTAGCTGGAGAAGAATGTAAACAATTTAATGCACTTTGTTGTAAATGTACTTTTTCAACCTCCACTGTGTGATGATTTTCTTTTAAATTGGTTCCAGATAGTAAAAATAAATGTACATTATGTGTAATCGTATGTTGTGTTTTTGACCTTTGCCTTGTTGTCATCTTCTTTCACAGCTTTAGTGTTCTCGTACGACTTCCATGCGGGTGCAGAGACTATGTTCAGTAGGCACTTCAATGACCCAGCAGCAGACTCGTACTTCACCAAGAGGAAGTGGGGTGAGTGGTCTTTCCACCCTTCCTCCTTCGCAGCAATACACCCAGCATCACCTCAGTGCCTTTTGCCACGCATCCGCTTCACACATTTATTTTCTTTGTTGCAATTGAGGTCATTAGCCTAAGTCTATTTAGGTTAGTATTTCAGTTACCTGCTGAGCCTGACTTTGTGTATATGTTTGCTTTGAACCTGAAAATTTAGTTGGCTGGACAGAATTTCAGAATTTGTCTTTTCATGTTGGATATAGAACGTTGATCTGCCATGGTTCTGTATATGGGTTTCTTTAGTTTATCCTTTACTTTGTCTTCTTTTGAGCCACTGTCAGACCTGAATGATCAGATTGCTTCCACTGTGCCCCTCCATCTCTGTGCTTTTGGTGCTAAGGAGAATTCTAAAAAGGAAAGGGATTCAGTGTAGCTCCTGCTCTATGTGCTTTCTTCAGTACACCCACTTCAGTCCCCAGTGTCTGCTAGGATCCTGCCTTCTATTTGAGAAGGTGTTTCTGTTGGATCCTTGATTATGAGAGAAATTAAAGGAAGGTTTGAAGTTTATTATGACTGACCAAAGTGCTGCACAAACATGCATGCTCCCTCAAACCACTGTACTTTTTTGCCGTGCAGAGTGCCAAGAAGGAGTTTTTAAAGTGTTTTGACAGTTAGTATGCGCCAGAGATACTTGGGGATGTGAAGGAAACTGTGGCTGAAACTGATCCTAGGACAGGTGCTGTATAGCTAACATACAGGAATGCAGATAGAGGAAGCAAAACCTTCCAGACACAGATCTGCGTCTAGTCTTAAGCAAACACTGATAACAAACCACACTGTTTCAGCAGTATAGAAATAAGTGTTTTCATGCTGCCACTGTACAACAATATGTGTTAAATTCCAGGCAGTTATAGCATAATGGAGACAAAATGTATATCTCATTGGGGTAGTGTTTAGAGAAGTTGTTGTTACAGCCAGTTCTCACATTGCTGGTGCGATATCGTGGCTTTTGTTTGTATGCTGTAACACTCACCCAACACTCTTATATAACATATTCAGTGGTGGTTTTAAATGTTAGAAAAAAAATTACATGGTGCAAAATATAAATAATTGTTTTTGTGTTTTTTTTGGTCTTGATGAACTGGAGATAAAACATGGGTTGAAAGACAAGATGAGTAAAAAGTAGTGGTTTAAGGGTGTCAGCGAGCATTACTTGTTTAAAAATAATGATAAATGAAATAAAGCACAGTTGTATAACAATGAATGCAGCATATTCAGACATTTTTTAAACTCCATTTGTTCAATGAAGGAAGTACTAATATTGATTAGCATATTTCACATTAATTAAAGCAGAACGATGTTTAATTTGATCTACTGCCCAGCCCTGCATGTGTTGCGCAGATATTTTACATAAGTGGCCACAATGAGGCAGATTCCTAGAATTGTCCTTAACCCATTTCTTATTAGTGTGCCTGTCAGTAATGAGGATTAAAGTTCAAGTCAATGAAATTACATCTTTTTACCGACATAAAAACTAGAGGTGTGTAAAATAAGTCGATAAGCATAAGTTTATTCTACTTAGGGTAAAATGTCTAACCGTTCAGGCTGTGTTTGTGTGACAAAGATGTGTCTGTCTCCAGGACAACATGAACCTCCACCACCACGGCAGCATGCAGGTTTACTTCCAGAGTCTCTGATCTGGGCCTACATTGTCCAGCTCAGTTCGGCCCTGAGGACCATCCACACCGCTGGCCTCGCCTGCCGTGTCATGGACCCCAGCAAGATTCTAATTACTGGCAAAACAAGGTATTGGCACAAGCATAAGTATCCGAGCAGAAATTTTGTATTCATATTACAGCCTGCAGGTATTTCAATTCCCATATCAGTGGGTTTAGTTACTACTGTTAACTGTAAATACATTAAAAGCAGAAGAGTGTTCTCATTTGAGGCTTCCTTTTTTCTTAAACGTGGTTGAGCACACACCCACTCACAGATATGCACACCAAGTGTTGACAGTAATGGCCTCTCGTCTCTGCAGGTTACGGGTGAACTGTGTCGGGGTGTTTGATGTCTTAACATTTGACAATAGTCAGACCAATCATCTTGCCCTAATGCCCCAGTACCAGGTACTGTCAGTGATGTCTTTTGTAACACATAAGCAGACACTACAGAATGGTCCTACAGCCAGTATTAAAACTCTATTGATATATGTTTGTGTCCTGTAGCAAGCAGACCTCGTCTCCTTGGGCAAGGTGGTGCTGGCGTTGGCATGTAACTCTCTGGCTGGTATTCAAAGAGAAAACCTACAGAAGGCAATGGAGCTGGTGTCTATCAACTACTCTTCAGACCTCAAGAACCTCATTCTGTAAGAAAGATCAGACTGCAAGTTGGACAACAAACAGCAATTTTAGGAAAAATGAAATGCATTACTGTTAAGTGTAAAAAAAAATAAAAATAGGAAGACAAGACTAGATACTTGGGGCGACACGGTGGTGCAGTGGTGAGCACTCGTGCCTCACAGCAAGAAGGTCCCGTGTTCAATTCCCGGGTGGGACCTTTCTGTGTGGAGTTTGCATGTTC
>JAQQZY010000014.1:22016961-22027635 GCA_030068375.1 Ostorhinchus rueppellii
CCCTTAAGTAGCTGGGATAGGCTCCATGTGACCCCCATGACCCTAGTGAGGATAAAGCAGGTATAGAAAATGAATGACTAGATAATTAGCACTTCATTTTGAAAAGTACTCCCAAAGTGAACATGGAGGGTTTGTTCATTTATGTGTTTGACAAGAATATACATTTTCCTAGCTGCACGGAGTCCGAGATGTTTTCACCAAACATTTGATCCGAAACAAAATGTGTACATAATTCTTTTTACTAGTTGTGCTCCCACAGATATGTACTTTAGTTTTAAAACGTTTGATATGATATGCAGGACTGTAATTTAAGCTTTCTGGTATATCCACGCTGAAAGCTGAACTTTGTTTATCTGCGAACAGGTACCTGCTGACTGAACAGTCTCGGCTGCGCAGTGTCAATGACATCATGCCAATGATTGGAGCTCGGTTCTACACACAACTGGACGCCTCACAAATGAGGAATGATGTCATTGAGGAGGATTTGGCTAAGGTATACAAATATGTGTCATTTATGGTCATAAACAGCATGTTTGTATCATGCAGACAAACCATGTTCATGAATTTACTTATTGTTCTTTCAGAGTGGTGGTGTGAAATAGGGCATGGGGTAGACTTTGCTAAGAGAGAAGTTGTGAACCCACAGGATATAGTACAGTATACTGTTAGGCTTAACAGTCTGGTCTTGAATTGTGTTTCCTCATGTTGGTGTGAAACAACGAATCCTCACCTCAACTTTCTTATTAATGCCTTAACTTCCCTCTTTCATCCTTTTTCTGGTGTATTTACCTCATGCAAGCATCAGTATTAATTCAGGGAACAACTTTAGAGAACACAAGTGTCATGGTAATGAAACTGGGTTAGTTTCAGGAGGGGGTAAAAAGGGGTAGCTTGTTTGGCCAGACTGTCTGTGATGTGCTGATATCTGTGCTGGTTTGGTCAGTGGTAGCACTTCCTGTTTATCAAGCCACCTCTGCATTATGTCATAGGTGAATGTGGTTTACACACAGGGAATAGTAGTTGTGTTGTGTAGTTGGTTGGTGTTTTTTGGCTTCATTGGTGATGATTTGAAACGCATTCACTGACAAAGAAATGTATGTCAGTATTAACAGATCGATGACAAACGCTGTCCATTTCATCCCTGAGCTCTGCCATTGCCACATCTATGTTGTGTCGGGCTGCTGGTCGTGGTCATTGTTTTTAAGATTCAGATTCAGATTACTTTATTAATCCCCGAGGCCCCAAGGCAATTCAATTCATGTTCCCCTGCTTTATTGAACATCCAAACAATTGGGGAACAAACAAACAATGGAAATAATGGTTTGGTTATCTTACCCATTACTGAGCGGCTATAACTTTTGATACTTTCAAATGAACAGATTAACTCTGCAAGTACAAGTTAAACGATAAAACTTTAAAAAAAATTAGTTTAAGTGAAATAATTCTTTAGATAATTCTCAGCCACTTAAGAACTGAAATAAATGCAGATATCTGGTGAGATATGTGCTGGTGTTTTTAATGACTTTGGACTAACTGTTAATTTGTTCTTTTGGGCTTAGATTTTTCTTTTTTTTTTTTTTTTTTTTTTTCTCCACGCAAATAAGTGGGATGCTGCTGTACCCCATTTGATTAATAGTTTGAAAATGATAATTAAAATGTCAGTTTAATCAAGTGTATATAAAACTTTGCATTATTGATTGACTCTAAGATCCTTTTAGCTGACGGGGATCAAAGCTATAGCAATTTTTAAATGTATAAAAATAATAATAATAATAATAATAATAATAATAATAATAATAGTAATTTCTTTTCTGTTATTTTCTGGGTGGGATTTTGTAACTACTGAGATGTTG
The DNA here is from genome assembly GCA_030068375.1 of Ostorhinchus rueppellii. NCBI lineage: Eukaryota > Metazoa > Chordata > Actinopteri > Kurtiformes > Apogonidae > Ostorhinchus > Ostorhinchus rueppellii. The sequence continues at coordinate 22,018,815 of JAQQZY010000014.1, forward strand.
GTTTAATGTGATGTGGATACATGGACACAGTTTACTTCTTTATACATACTGGACAAAAGAAGCCTGATTAGCTGGTTAGTTTTCAGTCATTTTTACTTTGCCAAACTTTGCAAAAAGCATTTGACAGGATGAGACAGGCAGAAAAGAAGAAGAGAATGAAGAGACAGGAGTAAATTATATCAGATGAGACACAAAGTGAGCTATGATTTGTGTACAGTAACCTGTCATGGAGTGTAAACAAGTTGTTATCACATGTGCAGGTCACATATTTGTCAGTAGTGTAACCTTTGACACATAAAATGTTGATGGTTGAAGTCTTTAACTTCATCTGATGCTGGAACATGTTGCTGCGTTCATTAGAGATGCTATGGTGGTTAAAAATAATTATGTGGTTCGTGTTTACAGCAATTGCAGCTTCATTTGACTTACTTTCATTAAGGAGGAAGTGACTTCTGGAACCTTTGAGAAAATGATGTTCCTCACAGATACTTTTAGTCATAATGTTTCAAAGTCTTTTGTTAAGGAGGAAATATCACATCCTGCAACTGTTTCTGTTTGGTTTGTTTTAAAACTGATGCCATTAGACTTTATTTTGTAAATCTATAAGTGGCATTTTACTCTGATGCAGCTTTAAGTAACAAAAATCTGCTCAAGTGGAGCCAAATCCATTTTTTTTCCTTTGTGAGAGGCTAGTTAAAACCATTACTATATGAGTGAGGCAATCATTTATTTTCCTTTTATCTAATGAAATGGCTGGAAAAATTCTGTTTCTACTTTGACTTCTTTTACAGGAGGTGCAAAACGGCCGTCTCTTCCGCCTGCTGGCCAAACTGGGCACCATAAATGAGAGACCAGAGTAAGGTCCCCATGTGTGCATGTGGATTCGGATGTGGTTTGTTTTATATTTGATACTGTTTTGTTTTACTGTATTTTTTTTTATTTATTTTTTTTTTGTTTCCTGTATCAGGTTTCAGAAAGACCCCACATGGTCAGAGACGGGTGACCGCTACCTGTTAAAGCTTTTCCGGGACCATCTGTTTCACCAGGTCACGGAAGCGGGGGCGCCCTGGATCGACCTCAGCCACATTGTCTCCTGCCTCAACAAAGTCAGTGAGCTTTCCTTTTTCTTAATGAAACCTGACACTGATGAAAAATGAATATGCACATTTCTGTGCAGTTTCTGTGAAATGGTCCCACAGGGAGTGTGGCCTATTTTCTGAACATGTCTTCCAAAAACATGCATGACTTTCCTACTCTGTTAGAGAAAAGAGCAAGTAAAAGTAGGCCACATGACTGGCCTATTTCCATCATTGACATTTGGTGTTTGGTTAACAGCTGGTTATAGGATGCTGGAGGGGGAATGCTAATCTCTGTGTACTGTTGAACTACTTAGCTTGCATTGAAACAAAAAAGGAAATTATGGAGAATTTAACAATATCTCACCTTTTTGTTGCTCCTTTTTTGATCTTAAATCCGGAAACTTAAGGTATTTCACATGGCATTCACATTGGCTGATGAAAAGATCTTTTTGTAATAACAGATTTGTGTGTGTGGCTAGAATACTTTTCAGTTTCAGTTTTTTGTCTTTGAAAGTAAATGATGAAATGTAGTTTCCAAAGCCACTAGACACACTTGATGAATGACTCTGCCTGGTGATGTTGTCTTGGAACTGTATAGGCGTATACTTATTCTATGTCATCATGTCTGCTCATGCAGCTGGACGCTGGCGTTCCTGAGAAGATCAGCCTGGTGTCTCGAGATGAGAAAAGTGTCTTGGTTGTGACCTACTCGGACCTGAAGCGCTGCTTTGACAGTACCTTCCAAGAGTTGCAGGCTGCAGCCTCCGGCTCTCTGTAGCGCCCCCTTCAGGCCCGGGATTGGACTGTCCGGACCTGGAGCACACTATTGCACTACAGTGGAGGACCAGGCTCATGGAGACGACATCAGCATGGCGAAGGCAGCGGGGCAGGGCTTCGTGAACCTCAGTCACATACACTGACCCTGTCCACCAGGAAGGCTTTTTCTAAAGTGTATTTTTTTTTAGTTTTCCTAAACCCCGCAGCTGAAAAATGAAAAATAAAAGGAAAAAAACAAAAAGGACAAATATGGAAGCTGTGACAAGTATGATGACAATTTTTTTAGATTTGGGGAACAAAACGAGAAACAAACCACATGGTTTTGAACTTTTTCCTGCTTTTATTGTTTATTTCTACAGTTGGGGTTTATTTTTCTGAGGAGGATGCACTAAGATTTTAATTTTTTTGTTAATTTTTGTTATTTTTATGAATATGTGTGAGTGGCCTACAGGGTGTACAGAGAGAGCTTAAGTCACACACACACACACGGACATAATTTACCAGAGCAGACTGATAATTAAAACAGACAAACAAAAACAAATCCAGCTTTCTGCTGACTGCACCGCTCTTCTGGTTGGAGACTACACCCCTTCATTCTGACGCACTAGGAAACGGGACACACCACTCGAGGCATTCATGGGGGGGGGTTGCATCTGTTTTATAAAATAGACTAGCCCACCTTTGCCTTGGTTGTTGGTTCCCCTTCAGAAAGGACAAACCACTTGGGTGGGTGGGAAGGGGGTCCTAAAACTGGAACAATCGATGGATTTCTGATGTGGGTTCATGAGATGGTGGAACATCAGGCTCATATGTGTGGGTGGGCGGGCTAACGTGGACTAAGATATGGGTTTGTGGGAGGGGGGAGTGAAATGTGGTTCTTTTGGCACTGAGGAAGGGGTGTCTTCTCCTAATGCAGTCTACCAAGTGTTTGTTACAAATCGAGCACTTTTGGTTAACGGACGCTATTGTGACATGAACTGCGTAAGGATGGGCCACTTTCATTGGCTGTCCAGCACTTGGGTGTAGCCCGTGGGTGGGGCTTCTGTTGAGGTGGAGCCACAGCTGCCTCTTTGTGGAATGTCCTTATTTTGTCCCCCCCATCCCGTCCTCCCACCCCAGTGTCCCCTTTTTCTGTCTATCTTGCTCTTCTTTCTTCTTCCTCCTTTTATCCAAACCTCACTTCCCCCTCACAGGGTCTGAGCCCCTCTACATTTGAGAAAAAGTGATGCTTTGTGATTTTTCTCGCTGGTTTTTCTCTTTGCTCAGTTGTTGTGCAGGAATGCATGATGGGTTATGGGAGTGCAATTAATTTTTGCCTCAGTTCAACTTTTTTTTTTTTTTTTTCTGTGGACCAATTCCAGCAGGGGTTAGGGGTTTAGGTAAAGGGGAATGGATTTAGGGCGCAGGAGAAAAGGAGCAGGGCACCAACAGTTTTTGTTTTAGTTGACTTTTTAAGATCACAAAATTAAAAACCTTGCTGGAGACAAGCAGTGGTGCGAGCTGCTGCGCTCACTTGGATGGCTTGGATAACTCTCAGGATGACAAACAGCTGGAGGGGCCCAATGATTGAATGTGTTTGGCTGTCATTGGTCGCCCCCTGTCCAGTCAGATAGATGAGCTACAGTGGAGTGGGCAGAACGTCTTCAGATGGAGGTTTAAAGAAGTGAGTGGCATTGTGGAGATCATGCTGGAAGGGATTTCACGTTGCCCTCGAGCACAGTTTATATACTGCAGATATTCTGAGATCTCATCTTGCCAAAATTACACTTTAATGACTGAATTGGGAGCAAACTTGCTCCATCCCAAGTTTAAAAAAAAAAAAAAAAACTCAGTCCAGCCTTGGCCAAAGCACTGGTCCTGACTACTCTGCCTCTGCCTTTGTTTCAGTAGCTTTTGGTGGAGTTTAATGTGTACAAACCACACTGTCAGCAAGTTAAGGTCAAAGGCATAATCATGGCTGCAGTTGGTTTAACACAGATGTATCGGTCACATCTAAAGTCTATGGCCTGTACTTGGGGGCAACAAACTTACAGCTGGCTGTGTTAGACCATGTACTACTTCCTCTGTTTTAGTGAAACGAACAGACAAAAACATATTTGGTGAATGTGGTGCTTTAGAAAACCCTCAAGACACAAACACGCACATATACATACACACTTTCAGAAACACACACGTGCCCCTGACTCGGTCTACACAATGTCAGTGCTCATATCACTATGTTCCACTTCATGACACACTCCAGTAATGTTAGTGATGACCTTCCCCCCACATCAACACACCCTACAATCACCATCTTAGTATGTTTTATGCCCCTCTTGTGTTCATGGTCTCAAATTTTGCAATATTTGTGTGTACAGCAGTATTTTAATAAAGAATACCAAAATTATACATGGATTTTTTAAATTATTTTTTTGGACATGTTACAGCATTACAACCATCATTAAAACACTGTCAGCATGTTGGGTGGATATAGAGCTGTAATTAACAATTTTCATTGTTGATTAGTGTTTCTCAGTGGATTAGTGTTTGGGCTGTAAATTGTAAAGCCTTGTCAGTTTACTATTAAGCAGCATGAAAGATGTATTCAGATATGAGTTGCTTGAATCCAAGATTTTTGACTTTATTTCTTAAAAAATTACTCAAGTGGCAAAATAGTGGGTGATCAATATCTGACCACTAATGGATGGATTTATGGATTGGATTGGACATGGATTTAACTGAATGATTAATCTTTAAAAGTGGGAAAAAAAAACAACCAAATCCTTAACTTTTGTTCTTATCTATAACATCTTTGTATGGTTTGTAGTGGATATTCGCTTTACAAAAACAAAAAAAAAACAAAACAGTTTAATAGGTCTTTACTTGTCTGCCACTAGCACCAGATTAGAGGTAAATCAGCATTCATTTGCTAGATTTTAGCTTCATGTAACTAAAACAAAAGCAGTCTCAAGTAATATCCACCCACTGTATCTTTCCTTCTACAGGTTTGAGTAACGGTTTGTGTTAAACCTGATTATTTTAACCTTCTGACTGCATTTATTTCTGTTGCACCTGTTGTAAAAGCATCTGGGTGTATGTTTACATTCACAAAAGCAGGATAAAGACATCAGTTTCAGACATAATATTGAATACAGCATTAAAATAAATACATACATTCTGATTAAATGGCTACTTTTTCCAGCATATAGTGGCTGTGCAAGGGGAATAAGTGTTCCTCTTTACAAGCTCAGTGCGCAAGGTACCAATACAAAAAGCTTTAGGTCCGTGAATACATTCGGTATAACTCCATAGGATGGGTAGTGTCTATCAGGTAATGACTTTTAGCTGCTCTTGGAAGGGGTTATAAGTGAGGGAGTGCATTAAAATCATGCTTTGGAGTGGTACAACATATACGAATTGAGTAAAAAGATTAAGTCGAAGTGAAACATCTGAGATGTTTAGGCAGACAGAGAAATACCTGCAAATCTTCTGGTGAGGTAGAAGAAGCAAAATAGAAGATAATGAAAACAGCGTGTCTTTACATGAGGACGGATGCTAGAGGGAAGGGTAGAGAAAGGCAGAATTGTAGTCAGGGGGAGGGGAGCCGCCTTCGTCAGACTCCCAATCAAAAGGCAGGATCGATGGCTGGTTGTCACGGAGACCAGGAATGTCATTGCGCAGGAAGGGCACCTGCTTGTTGTGACGCTTAGTGAAGGTGAAGAACCTTAATAAATGTAGAACGTATAAAAAAAAAAGTTAGTGTCTTTCGATAACTCATTTGGTTATTTTATTTGCTTTATGCTGCTATTTTTAATGTGATATCCTAATATTTTAAGACCCAGAAAAGTAAAGAGATTGTAATTTTAGTTTATTTTGCATTAACAGAATGTCTTGGGTGAAAACTTGACACCACTATATTTTTTACAAAGCTTTTTTTCTTTCTTTTTTTTTTTTTTTTAAAATATTGCTTACATTAGGAAAAGAGCAACAAAGAAAATAGTCATTTAGAATATAAAAGTGGAAACTGTTACACCTGTTTCATCCACATTTTTATTTGTAACTTAATTAACATGATCATATTTGGCAAAAACCTCTAAACTTTGAATGATCTTTTCTCCACTATTTTAATGCCACAGATACATGTTGCATGTTTTTTTTTTTTTTAAACAAACAATTACCCTGCCCCCCAAAAGGGAGAGCAAGGGGCATTGTTTTTGATTCAGTTTTTGCAGCAATTCATACCAAACTGGGTTTATAGATCACCAATGACCCAGAATAGATGTCATTACAGTTTGGGAAAGTTAGGTCAAAGTTCAAATTTTTTATGATTGAAAAAAAAAATTTATCTTTTACTTATATTGGGCAAAATACTGTACGTATGAGGAGCGGGGTTTATTGTGCTTGGCACCAGTGGTTACCTTTTATTTCCTATGAAAATAGAGATACGCATTAAGTCCCTGTGTTCACCATGGAGGACACTGGAAAAAACACCTCAAACTAGAGATTAAACACTTGTGTTTTTAAGAATGAATGAATTTATACCTTTAAATACAATCTATTTGGATAGATTTACCAGTTTTTCTTGTGTCCATAAAACACTTTGTGCTTGGTATAGCTGCATATATGCAGTATATTTTGGGTAAACAGATCTCAAACAGTCATATCAATGAAGCGCAGGATGTCCTCTACACAGTACAAGTTTTACCCTCGTACGCTGGTTTGCTTTTTAAATACAGATGTTAAACAATAACCTATCATGATAAAAAAGTGTACCTGGATGTCATCAGATTATATGCCAAATCGGATCTCTTTATGTGCGCAGACATTATTTTTCTACTCTTTATAGGACTTTAGGGTCAGAGGTCACCACCTGTTGAGTCTCCTGTTCTTGGTGTCACTGTTCTGCATCAGGTTCTTCAGCTCCTCTGACGGCAGCACCATGCCGCTGTCACTCTGCTCATCCTGTAGCACAAGATATAAAACATGCATGTCAACAGAAAAGCGATCATGTTCGTGCCTGTTGCATGAAACCTGTGGCGTATTCTTGTCATATCTCGCCGACTTGTTCGCATGCAAGCAGAAGCGAAGGTGTTTTTGTTCTTACGTCAGGGTTGTATGGCTCCTCACAGGGCAGTTGCTCAAACGTCTGAAGTGTGGCCATACCCCTCATGTAGCTAAACAGATGGAATTCAGTCAATACACAAGTTGGAAGTTTCCCCACTTTCTCAACCTGCTTCCTGTTCTTTCTGCGTCTGGTTTCATTTACCTCATACACACCTCACATTACTTTCACATCTGCACCTGTCTTTCCTTTTTTTTTTAATCCCACACTAGCTATATTTATATTTGGTTTGTCACGCATTTAGGGCAGAGGCACACTGTTTTTGTTGATTATCTGATGTTTTCATTTGGTGATGGTTGTTGGTGAGACGTCCTTACCTCAGATTTGTGACTGCGAGGGGGCTTTCTTTGAGGTTCTCTCTACGGTTCATGTCTCCAGTCATGAAGGATCCCAGAGGAATATAATCCTTCCCATCCTGTTGAAGAAAAAGAGCAAAGTGGGTAGATTTGTAGACGTTAGTGAGTTGGTTTTATGTACAGGCTACATATGCTCATAAATTCCACGAGGTAAGGCCTTTGATTGAACCCTGACCTGCTGAACCCTCGCCTGGAGCAGGTCTCCCAGGGTCTCTACCAGGTCAGTGAAGGTGGGTCGGTCTGAGGGGCTGGCCTCCCAGCAGGCCAGCATTGTGCTGTAACTGTACACACAAACACAGGCATATTGTTTAATTTCAAAGCATGAACAGTATCTCTGTCTGGGTCACGTCAGTAGACATGATTTAAAGGTTGGGACCTGGTGCTTCCCCTTGAAGTTATCTGCATTTTGTTTCAGGATATTTTTGTCCCAGACAAGCAGTGTTAAACAAGTTTCACAACTCAACCATAAAAAAAGTCTCATTTAAGGGTACGGTATAGTTGAATTATCCTCCTGAGACCCAGCAAGGCATTTTTGACCTCTGTAGGTCACAAGTTTCACAGCTTTACTAAAAAAAAAAACACTGTCCACTGTAAAGGACATTCCATAAAAAAATGTAAAATGCATCTAAAAAAAACCCTGTTGCATTGTGCTGTTTCCAATAAACGCAATAATGTCATGTAAAAACAGGCAAAACTTGACCTTGAGAAAAAATGTGTCTCTTTGCATCTGGGGAGAAATTTGGTTGTTTGTAATCCCAGAACCCACAATAGAATGTCTAATGTTGTATACGGCGCTGCATGAATAATAATGTGATAGGTCTGAGGATTGGGTGTTTTTTTTTTTTTTTAACCCTCAAAAACCAAAACAGCCATGAATGACCAATAGCATCTAGTGATCCAAACAGTTGAATGACTTTTAAATGATTAGTCATGTAAATATATTTTAATAATTCTGATAAAATGTGTTTTTTCAGTATTTCGGCAGCATCAGATATGACCCATTTGGATGTTCAGAGGCTCCATAATAAACATGGAAATATTATCATGTTGATATTAATATTAGTGGATGTAGATCTTATTCTCACATTTAGTAAATTATATAGTTTGTTGAAAAAGTCACTTTTGCTTCTGTATTCCTTGTTTTCATACAATTCACTTTGAGTTATGTAGAAACATCTACAATTGTCAGTAAATTAAGTACAAAAAAATGCTTAATTTTCACTTAACAATGCTGAGGATAAAATAATAAAAGCTGAGAAATCACATAAGAACGGTTAGATAGAGAGAAAATATATTTTGGAAGTCACCACAAAACAGTTCAAGGTCTTTAAGAGTTAGAATGTAATTAGATTCATGACATAATCATGGTTTCAGATACTTTTGCAATTTTAGTTACATGTTAGAAAACCTCTTGGCCAGAAGACTGATACAATGATAGACCACACCCAAGGGTAAATACCAAGTTAGATAAGAATCTTAAAAAAAATAAAAATAAATATGTATACATA
>JAQQZY010000014.1:22060607-22077710 GCA_030068375.1 Ostorhinchus rueppellii
CCCCCCCCCCCCCCCCCCCCCCCCCCCCCCCCATGATGCGAATGGGTGACAATCGGCATCAAGGACCCTACATTTGGATAATGTTGGGTTCTTAATAGTGGGAAATAAAACTACTAAAACTAAGAGTAGTAATGAAAGAACCATTTTATTTACCAACATTCATAACCCTGTACAGCACAACATAAAACAAACAAGAATGGCAGGTAAATTTGGCCTCATCTTTCATTTGTCCTCACTGTTGATGCCAGATACTGTACAGACATTAAAAATAAAAGGTGACAGCACTTTTCAAGCATTTGTGATGCAATGCCTGCCTCCTCTACAAGTCACAGATTTCACCATAATACTTGGAAAAACGGGATGACAACGGAATCAAAATGAAAGTAAAATTGAAACCGTGTATGAACTGACCAATTTACAAAAAAAAAAAAAAAACAGGCTAAAAGATGAAGAAAAAAAGGAATGATAATCTTAGAAAATTTTGGATTCTCCTGTCCACTTTATGTTTTATCTCAAGATGCACTTGTTTGGTTGCAAAGGTTGAGTTGAATTGTTCTACATATGAAAGTGGAAACAGTTGTGTAATGTCCTGAGGGAGACATGTGAAGTCTGAGAGGGTTACTCAAAGGGGAATTGCGTCATTTTGGATTTGGAAACTGAATAGCTCTGTTACAAAACTTTCAATGGAAGATATGATTAGAACTGTTCAGTCAGGTGGGATTTCAGATGTTTTATGCATCTGATGTGCTCAAATTAGAGAAAAATAACAACATTTTGCCGTTCCTGTAAACGTGTAACGACTCTATTGTGATGTTCTGAGCACCACAAGCTCCTACAGTGACGTCCAAGCCAGTATATTAATGATCAACACTCCTGATTAAAGAGAACTGACTCCACTTTGATCTGTTGGGGCCAACAGTAGCTGCCTCTGTTTCCTCCAGGAGCAAGCCAGCTGTTTAAAGCATCAGGAGGGAAGTTTGCAGCCAGGATTCCTACTACAAGGGGTGGAGGGTGAGATGTGGGAAGTGGTCCTGGCTAGAGGCCAAAGGGGCACTCCAGACCCAATGTCCTGTCTCCAGAGGCAAAAACAGTGCCAACAGGACACCGTGGGCGCCGCTCACTCGGAAAAAAGCCCGTGAAGAAAGAGGCATCGTTGACTGGCTGGTGTAATTGAAGATGTGAGCAGACAGACACGGCCTCATTTAATTTAGAGATCAATACACCGCTACAGCAACTCACGCAAACACACAGAGACAGCAGGCACTCTAAACACTCATCTTTGCACTTGGAGACACTGTCCACTCTCCCCCTCAGTCAGCACTTAAGCAGCAACACTCACAAACATATCCGCACACACTTTCACACATATCCGCAAATGGATGCAAACAAATGGACACACACACCACAGAGTAATGGCTGCCAAGATAAGAACAATGTGGCGAATGATGGAGAGGAGAAACAACGGGACAGTTCAATGAGTGCATATGTTTGCCAGAAAAAACTGAGACAAGACATGTGCAGATGTGCAGAAAAAGATGCGTAAATGTGTGAAGATCAGTGCTCACATGTGAGTCAGAAGACCTTCAGATTGACACCAACCTTAACCAGTGTGGTGGTGACGTTCGGGTGGGTGACCCGGCAGGGGATGACGAGCGGCTGCTTCTCCTTCATGTACAACACATCTGGGCTCATAGCCTTCGGTTCCACAAATGGCTGCTGGCTGTCTGAAACCCAAACACTGCGGTCAGGGACACACATGGTACATGTAATAAGCATGGAATGTAAATATATAGAAAAGGAGTGTTTCTCTCTCCAAAAAGACAGATATCACATTGAATTAAAATATTCAGTTCATCCAATTTGCAGAAACATATTCTAATCTCAAGGCTGCAACTAATGATTAGGGGCTTTATCTTTTATTCTTCTGTTTTTTTTTTAATTAATCCATTACTAATTCAGGCTGTGTGATTAAAAAAAACCAGTGAGAAATGATGAGTAACACACTGAATGACATTTCTTGTTTTCTTGCTATGTTTAAAACTAAAAGATTTTTTAATATACAGACCTATATAAACATAAAAGCAGTGAATCTAAATTACAGACTTCACCTGAACATAGTGGACTTGTTTTGCTCAAACATTCAGCTCAAGATCCAAAAGAGGAATGAGAAAAATGCATCATTAATTGCTGTAATATTTACATTTTATGTCTATAGCTGCATGTTTTCCTACCAATAAAACTAAAAAAGCTGCTGCATAGTTTCTCCAAACTGAATGAACTAAGCCACCAAATTTGCACAAAGAAAAGCAGAAAACAATCACCTGCTTCTGTGCGCTAAAACAAACACACACACTAAGAATCAACAAGTATCAATCTGAGCTACAAATAAAAATAAACTTACACACACTCTCTAAGACACACTGCCCCCACACCCTTTCATTGAAAACCCATTCAGCAAATGACTACTTACAGTCAACAATAAACACACAGATTGTTTCGAGGCAATCAAACGGCCTCTCTGTGCTTTCTCCTCCCAGTTCGACTACTGTAATAGTTCTGTGACATTGAAAGGTGTGGGTGTTGCTCTCTGTATTGTTTGTTACTGTAGGGTGTTATTCAAGGAAAGCAAATCTCTGAACATTCGAACAAAAGTACCCCAAGGACTAGCGGACTGAGGGCTTCCTTCTCTCACTTTGATTTCTTATAGAGGACTTGGGGAGGAGGTAACGTCTAAGCAGACCTACAGGCCAGGTCTGACGCTTAATGGACATGATGACCTGAGCGATTGATGGCCCTCGAGGGTCCTGTTGGCCAAACAGTAGCATGCCCTGTGACCCTGGCCTCCAGCCCAGTCCCGCGCCTGGCACAGACAGCGACACCCCGAGGACAGGGAGGAGTCGCTGGGCAGACATTGTGCCTCCTCTGCCTCTAGATACCACAGAGCCTCTCTCCTTTATCCTATCCTCTCTAGCTCCTCACACAAACATACCTCCCCACCACCTTGTAGAGACACAGTAACATCCCCTCCCTGCACACCCCCTTCGAGCCCTCCCCTCCTCCCCCAGCACAGGATGCTTCAAGCAAGGCTGAGCCGAGCAGATAAGGCTGATGCCCTGGGAAACTTTGCCCGGGCCTGAGCCTTTCAGCAGCTGGGCTATTCTTGGCCTCGAGGTAGCACGTAAACGAAAGTAAAAAGGGATTTATACATAGACATCAGGGATGTAGTCCTGGGCTGAAAAAAGAGACACAGGGGAGGAGGGGTGTGAAACTGTGCCAGAGTCATTTAGAAGGATGTGTTGTTGGGACAAACTGTGTTTAGATATAATTGGCTCTCTGGCATTGGTCTGTATTTAGCACCCACCACATCCTGTTTAACCTGGGATATAAACAATGCGCATGAAGGGGTGAGCGAGTGAGGGGCTTCACAGTGAGAATGTAAGACACAGAAAGGCAGAGAAGGAAAAGAAAACCCCAGTTGTCAGCGGTTCTGTCAGTCCTCGGGCTGCAGTGTCTTACCTGTGACATAAACATAAACTGAGCTCTGTTTATGGGTTCGGTGTCGGTACCGGCAGCGGTACAGGCCGGTGTGTTGGGCCTCGGTTGGGCTGAGTGTCAGACGGCTGCAGAACTGCTGGCCCGTCCTCCCACAGCGAGATTCCTCCATCCGCACCTGATCTCGGCCCACGCCTGCCGGAAGGGCCCATGTCAGCTCCCAGCGGCCCCTGGTCAACAGGTAGTGTGTTGAGTTTGCACACGTAATCATCTGGCTTAAAATACACTTGGATTCACTTCAGCTTACATCACAGGAACCATATCCCTTTATCTAATGATTGTTTTACCATGTGGGGGCTGGAGGGGTGTGAAAGAATAAAGCCTCATTAAAATGTGTTCCAAGAGATTCAAAGTCTTCTGGCTGGCCTTATGACAGCACTATCAAAACATTCCAGTCCTCTGTTTTGAGTTTATGAGCTGTTGTATGTGTTGTATATGGAAATGAAACAAGTAAAACAATATCAAAACTCCAAGTCAGAAAGTGCTTATTTGATTAAAATCTGAAGATGCACTTTGCTGTGGTGCTCCACTTGGTCTGATAATAAACCAGCCTTACACTCAACAACCAGGTTTAGCTGAAAGTCCTTTAAAACTTGGCTCATTTAATTGCCAGTACAGTACAGTTTGCAGGAAGCCTCAACTTGTTCCGCATTGAACTGGAAAAACAATCCCTTTTTCTAACGAATGAAAGGAGTAAATCACTTCAGCAAAGTCTTAATGTCTCATTTTCAGTTTGCTTGAGTAGTTGAGGGTCTTGGCTGTGATTTTATCTTGTGTTTGCAGGATGAGATTTTTTTTTTTTTTTTTTTTCATAATCACAGTCATGGTTTTGGCATCTTCTGGAAACTTACCTGCAGTTAAGTATCAGTGTTTGGTTTGTATCCAGGAGCAGCTGTCGAGCTTTCACATCCAGGTTTGGCACGTTGTACTTTCCTTTTTGCTCTTTTTCTGCAGATGGAGAACAATCATAAAGAAAAATCTGAATATCCTATCAACAGTTATGTACATGAGATGCCTATGTTGAAGTCTATTTGTATTTTAAATGGATTAAGAATATTTAACCCCTTATAATACCTGAATTGATTTCCAATTGCGGAAAAAAAATTTTGATTTGAGTTTTTTCTTTCAAGTAGATAGTATTTTGGTTGCATTTTGGAGCAGGGGGGTTTGATGCGAATTTGCATCAATAGGCATCAAGGGATTAAAAAACACATGCAGGGACCTCTTTTAACATCTATCCATCTCTGAAGCTCAGAGGTCATGATTAAGCCCTGGAACATGTTTTTTTCAAGGGTTGATTAATATGCTACCACAGTAAACAGTGGATATATCTGTGATTTATATTTAACTCTAAATATTTGCATTGGCAGACATATTCTGGGCTGCCAAAATTCCTTAGAATGAACTGAGGTTTGAAGACGTTTTCAGAGGAAATCCTGGAAGACAAAACACTTTAGGACCATTACATATATTGTAAGTTCCTGCGAGTGCTATCAACCAGCCTCCTCCGAGGTTTACAGCACGTTCCTGTCCAGGATGAAGTATCTGTGACCCTCCTCCTCACTCAGGCCACTTGACAGCTTCTGTGGAAATGCGTAAGCAGTGTCCCACTTGTTTATCAAATAAAGGCATTTCTCCACTCCATCTCTGAGGTTTATTAATGAGAGATAAAGACTGCTGTCTGTCCGCCCTTCCTTCCTCTGAACAACAACGGAAACATCATTCAGGGAAATCCGTCCTTCAGTTTGACTGTTCCTTATAGAAAGCACAACATAGTTTAAAGCACTAATGCTGCTCCACCAGTGGGTAAATCACTTCTACAGCACTGATGGAGTTTATCACTAAAGTCTATTATTACAATTCACTGTCAGCATCATTGCTCCCAGTGGATGTCACATTTAGCAGATCTAGTATTACCCACACTGCCAGGACTTCCTATACTATTTCCTAGGATTTCAACTGTGTAAATGGGCAAGAAACACACACTGTAGTGTAAGGGAAAACAGAGGGGAAGTTTGGGACCTCCTGCAGCCCTGGGGCCTTTTCAACAAGCTCAAAAGTAGCTCCAAGCCAAATTATCAAAACAGTTATTCTGATATTACAGCATGTGTCACAATGTTAGATACCTTGGTTTCCACTGAAAAGTAATGATAATCACAGGAAGTGGCAAGTTTTTTCGCACCGGAAAATTCCCCCGTGTTTAAAAGAACTGTGAGAGAAATGATTTAACTCAACATTCACATAAAAAAAAGTCATAAAAACATTATGATCAATGTAATGACTATATCAAATATTGAGAACCAGGATCTGACAAGTAAACTTTCAGCTCTGGTTTTGTCACATTGCACATGACATAAACACTGAGTTATATTTGGGTGCTCAAATGATATTTCCTGGAAATATAAATAATCATCTTTCTTAAATATAATAAGATTAATGGTGATGCTGTAACACTGGTACTCCATATGAGCATATGTTCTATATAACAGACATCATGTGTAAGGATGGCAATCATTCATAGGATATTTATCATAAAAGTACACATCTTGATGTATGTTTCTGTATTAGTTAATGTTATATTTGGGTAAAGGGAAGATTTATTTATTTATTTATTTATTTATTTATTTATTTATTTTAAAACAACTAAATTAAAGAAAAAATGCACCGATTAGAATAATTTTAACAGTTGTCACTCGTATATCTCTAAATTTGGGTTGCTATCTAACATTAACAAATATCATATTGTAACTAATCTGTCAGAGTATTCCTACAGAATGATGTTATTAATGTGATAATTTATACTAAACTTAAATTAATTTTACGGTGAAAGTTTTTGCTTTCCGTCTCAAAGTCCAACAGCAGCTGGAAGAGCTCGATAAGACGCACAAAAAAAAAAAACGGACCTGCCGACTGTTTTAGCAATAAACGCAGATTAACCCCCTGTTCCTGCTGGGGGGATATTTTCCTTCACATGGTCATGACCCCTCGTTCATTTATATCAGAACTTCCATTTGACAAACTCATCAGTCTCAGGAAACAACGCCCTGCGTGTGTCCATTCATCCGAGGCCAAGCGCACAAGGAGCCGGGCCACAGAGGTGCGCTTTATCCAAACAAGTGTCCCGCAGGATAGGGCTTATCTCCCTCACCGCAGTGGGTCCTAATAGAGGTTTACAAGCTCAACAGCCTCAGACACACGACCAGGTCGACAAGTTAATTAGGCGATAAATGAGCAGCCTCTGCAGCAGGATTTAATGGAAGGGGATATGTGTGCGTATTTGTTTTTTTCTGTAGTTTCAGTTGTCTCCATGGATGGTGGAAATGATTCTTTTGGACTTGAAAGAAACTTAATAAGTTTCCCCAATCACTAACTTTATCCGAATTTAGTTTATTTTACATTTCAGTCTTCTTATAACTTAGAAGAATGATCCATGATGCGCGGGAACTTTTTGCGTAAAATGCAGTTTTATCCAGGTTTGAACCCAGACTCAGAAGATTCTTTCGGGGTTTACAAAGTTTAAAGACCATTCATAAAAATGCCTTTAGCACTAAATGAGCAGTTAAGAACTTTACTGTCAAAAAGTCTGTGAAACTTCTCCTCAGTGTTCAGTGCAGGTGCGCCGTGCGCCCTACACAGAAACCACATCAACACAGAACCAGAGCCGTTACTCACCTTTAGCCAGAACACCATACAATCCACAAAACACGCAGATAATCATAAGATTCATGGTGGACTCCAGTGCGTCGAGCTGCTTTCAGAGAAAAAAAAAAAGAAACTACTTTTATTCCTGTGGTTGTGTTTTTTTCCCCCCAGAGTGGACCAGACCCAGCGCTGCGCAGACAGAGCCTTGGCTGTGGCGCTCAGGTCTGATGACCAGTCAATGGAGATGGAGAGGTTTGTTTCCTGAGGATAGCTGCGGGAGATCACGCAACAGGACACCACGCTTGAACTCCAGTGCAACTTTTTCCCATGCTACTGGATAGTGGCGCGGATTTATACAGTTCCCACAGTGCAACCACCGGATAGCGAGCTTCCGTGACGTCCACTGACACACCCAAGGCGCGTCCCTTTTAGGTTCTCCCTTATCATCAACCAATCCAGTGCGCTATCAATAAAGAGTATTACACCAAAATAACTACATATTAGTTAGATGACCTTTTTTAGGGAGCAATTCACTCTGCTTCATATAAATACGTTAAAAAAAAAAAAACTTTCCTAATGTTCATCCAGCTGTCCTATCTGCAGACGCTCCACTTGTCACGCAGATGATGCGCACAGGGACGCGCTGTGCCTGAATCTGAACGTGAGGGCAGGACACGGGGTGAGCGTCACGTAGGCACAGGGGAACGGGTGGTGACTTGATCAACAACTTAACAGTCTTTTTCCTCATATTTCACACTGTAGTCCTTCCCAAGGAAAAAGAAAGTCGTTATCCGTTGGAAGAGAAAATACTAACGTTACACGTCCAAGTCTTTCTTCACCCTATTTAACAACAGTAGATGTACTGCTGGAAGACACTGGCTCTGTGATGTCCACAGAATTTAAAAATAAATAAATAAATAAATAAATAAATAAATAAATAAATAAATAAATAAATAAAATGTTTAAAAAAAAAAAAAAAAGTTAAGAGGTCAATATTAAGTTAACATTTCTTTAACTACAATAGAAAATGCAGGTCAAAAGTAGCATGCTTCCGAACAGGAGATCAGAGTAAGACCGAATCAAAGAGTATTATTACCATGGCAACATTTACTTGCACATCAATAATAATAATTAAAAAAAACTATCTTAAAAAAAGGCATACATTAAAGAAATCTTGAGTTACTAAGGAGATTCTGGTGTTAAATAATAAACATTAAAAGTGAATTAAACACAACAGAAAACTTCAGTGATTAAATATTTGGTTGTAAGGTGCACCTTTCCTTCCTGTCAGAAAGGAAGTAATGGTCCAGACTGGCCACTAGGTGGTGATATGAGCTGAAGGAGGTCAGAGTAGAAGAGAAGGAGCTGCAAAAGATTAAAAACAGTCACCTATCCACTCAATAATTTAGAATTTTCACCACTGGTGCCAAATATTAAAGACTTTTTCCTTGTGCAGCATCAACAAGTGTCTTTGATCTGAAAATTATAATATTCCACAGTGTATAAAGTACAAAGAGAAGAATAAAATCATCAGAATAATCTAAAAATGATAACCACCACATATTAATAAAGTATTCACCCCAGTACAATTACAGATGTATTTAATGTGTTGCTATAACTCATAAACTCATGATATACAAATACAAATCCATTCACATACAGTACAAAAACACAAAGTCGCACATATACAGTACATGGACAAATGTAGATGAGGACAAAACCATAGATGGTACACATGTGTGGGGGGAACTCTGTCTCTCTTTGTAATGCTGACATTGCCCCTATTGTTTTAATCACAAATATAAACTGGTAGGACTGTCAAAAAAGTGGAAAAGTAAACTTATCAACAGAAAGAAACTTTGGGAAAACAGGGTGAATTTGGCTACTTTTACAATCACAGAAAACCTGTTTAGTGGCTGTTCTTTGGTCAACCTTAAGTCTGTTCTGAGCAGGTTTGTTGCTCAACTGGTGTTTGTGACGGGCCTGTTTCAATGCAAACTGTGCCAACGTCTGTAGCGCTACATGTTTGTGCCAAAATTTTCTCCAAAGGCACTCCATTGAAAGTGTTTTTCTCTTGGAAAGCAAAACGTTTCTGTTGTCGATAGCATTTATGATTAATATGCTGTTAGAGCTGCAGCTTAGAGCATGTTTCACATAAGTGCTATGAGAACAGAACGTACATTGTTCATGCATAAGTAATATTAAAAACAAGAAAGATGAATCAAATTTTTGTGGTGTAATAGTATTTTAAAAAGTAATCACCTTCCAATCAAATTGAATCATTAACATAATAAAATATAACACCTGATAATATACCTGATGACAGTTAAACCATGTACATTTATAAATATTCATATATGATAAACAGTATTTTTTATTAAATGCCACTGATAAACTCCGAATATAAAATAAAAATTTGACATGAGACAACATGTGAGCTCCAATCAAGGGGAAGAACTTTTGGTCTAAAGTGGAAGATAAACAGAATAAGCTTAATGAAATTTACCCAGAGGTCCATCCAGATGTGTGAAGACATTGAAAACATTGAAGTACAGCTGGTTAGAGTCACAGTAACCTGTCATGTATTAGAGGGAGTCTTAAAGGTTCAGCGTGTAATATTTAGTGACATCTAGTGGTGAAAAGGCAGATTGCAGTGACCGCAGTACCCCCTCATCCCTGTGGTAGCTGTAAAAACACAAAACCTTTTAGCGCGAGTGTTTGTTTTGTCAGTTCTGGGTTTTTTTTAGTTAAGGTGATTATAGAGCTAGTCCACACATGGTGGAAAAAAGAAGTACCTTTTAAAGTAACATAAAATAATTATTTTAGTTAATCATTTTGAAGTTGAATCCAATTAAAATGATTACATTTTTATTGGTTAATATATCTCTGCTCAGTTAAAATAAGGAAAGTCAAAATATTTAACAAAAATGTAACATGTTGAAAGAGCATGAAAAAAATCATGTGAATAACTAAAGCAGTTCATGAAACATGCACATGATTTTTATAAGTTGCCAAAACATAACTTTATTTAGTGGGACCGCTTTCAATACTTTTATTATGTTAGTTCAACAGATTTTTTTTTTTTCAGTGTAGCAGATGATAGTAGTGTACTTTAGTGCTGGATGCTAACATAAAACTACAGTTTGAAGTGCAACATCACAGATTTTGTGAAAAGCAACTGTCTCCTTGTGTGGATATAATCACCTAATTTAATGCCCCATCCACACTAATACTGATGTGTTGCATAATTGGTATTTTTCTCTACATTGAGGCCTGTTTGTACAGAAATAGTGTTAAAAAAAATGGATATTTTACAGTAGCAAACAAAGTGCCTTTTTTTTTTTTTTTTTTTTTTACAATGTGAACATTTTTTTAAAACTCCAGTTTATTTAACTGCGACATTAAAACAATAACATCTTTTACCATCTCAAAAACATTGTCAGAATCAGAGGTTTACTGTCTAAACCAGACCAAGAGCGACTCATCCATGCATTTACCTCTAGCAGGTTAGACTACTATAATGACCCTCTCACTGAACTCTCTAAATGAGCTGTAAAACAGCTACAGTACATCCAGAACCCTGCTGCTCGGGTCCTGAGTAGAACCAGGAAGTACGACCATATTAGTCTGTGCTCAGGTCTGTGCACTGGCTTCTGTGGTTCAGAGAATAGACTTTAAAACAGTTCTGCCGGTGGAGAAGTCTGTCCATGGTCCAGCACCAAAGGACATCTGTGGCATGGTGGTCCCATATGAACCATCTCAGACCCTCAGAATCTCAGGGACTGGTCTTCTGTTGGTGCCCAGAGTCAGGACTAAACATGGTGAAGCTGTGTTTCAGTTCCATGAGGTAAACTGTGGAACAGTGAGACAGACCTCTACTCTGACAATGTTTAAGTCCAGGCTGAAAACGGTTCTGTTCAACTGTGCATAGAACAACTGAAAGGGTTCTGTCTGCACTGTGATTATTATTTATGTTTAATTACCTCCTCCAAGGAGGTTATGTTTTTGCCAGGGTTTGTGGGTTTGTTTGTTTTTTAGCAACATAACTCAAAAAGTTAGGGACGGATTTTGATGAAATTTCCAGGATATGTCCACTCTGGGTCAAGGAAGAGATGATTAAATTTTGGTAGTGATCTGGATCACTGTCTGGATCCAGGTATTTTTTCAAAGGATTCTTTATCAGTGCGAGATAAGGCATGGAGGCACAGAGCTGCATATGAGGTCATTTAGCACCATCTAGTGGAGGAAAGTACAAACACTACAGTAAAAAAAAAAAAGTGCAAACACTACCTTGGCGGAGGTGCCTTTCCAGTTGATTATGTTTTAATTGTAATTGTGTGCTTTTAACTCATCTCTTTTCCATTTTTATAAAACACAGTGAGTTGCCCTGTGGATGAATTGTTCTATATGAATAAACCTGCCTCGCCTCATTTGATTCTATGTGGACACAGAAAATGAGAGACTGGAAAACAATGGCATTACACCCCATTTTTGTCATGTATTGTCACTTCGTGTAATGAAGCAGCACCTGAAACATCAAATCCAGGTGTATAAATCAGAGTATGACCTGTAGTACATTGAAGTCAGCACAGAAACCTTTGGGAGACGGACTGGACCAAATCCATATAATGTAAAGAATACACTCGGACATCTGGAACCAACACTTAAGGTAACTTAAGCTCATAATTTTACTAGTCGTTACCGTTCACCTTCATGACAGATTAAAAAATAGGTGTCTTCTATGTCTACAGCAGCTACAATTTTAAGTCCAGCAGCGTTTATACTGGTTTGTGGTCATGTTTTTGCTTTAGCATGTGGAGATATTTTCTAAAAAGAAGTTTGTGTGGACAGAATTTTCTCAAAAAACAGAGGAAGAAATTACCTGTTCAGAAAAAATATTCATATTAGTGTAGACAGGGCAAAAAGTAATAAGGAAATTAAACAGGACCCGGTCAAATTTTCCTGTTTATACAATAATTATAACACAACTATGAATATTATATTAATTTCATGTAATTTAATCCCCCCAAATGCACTTAAATCTTCCACACTGGACCTTTAAAACAAAATTATTTATAAGCAGTGTCTGTATTTTGGGATTGGGTCTAAGATAGTGGTGGCTGTGGAGAAGTTGGGGCAAGGATGACACCCTTCTTGTTGCCATGGAAACACTCCCAAAAAACTCAAAATGGACTCCAGGTCTTAAATCTTAGTCCTTTTTTTTTTTTTTTTGGTCTGTTGGTTCACACCTGTCCTTTCGTCTGCTGATGGATCCAGTCGGTGAACTTGACCACCTGTGTGTAAACGCCAGGGCGGTTCTGCCTCGCACAGCCTTCACCCCAGCTCACGATCCCCGCCAAGAACCACCGCTTACCTCGCTCCAGACACACCAACGGACCTCCGGAGTCGCCCTGAGGAAACCGAGACACAGAGAAAGACAGGCGTTAAAACTGAATATGATCAGTGTGGTCTGTTGTACCTTGGGGATTAATTTTTGGACATCTTTTTCTGTCACACAACTAATTTCTTCTTTTTCTTCTTTAATTCGTGCAATGTTGATATTTTGTTCTGTTTTATCTGTTTTAAAAAGTGCTACATAAATAAAATTTTACTTACTTACTTATATCAGAAACAGAGAAAACTGGACAAAAAGTGACCTTATCAGGTAGATAGCAATAACTGAATGTAAAAACAAGCATTTCCATCCACTGTCATTGCTCAAACTCCATGGATTTTACTGAGGAATCAATGTTTTTTTTTTTTTTATTACCTCCACCAAGGAGGTTATGTTTTACTGTGTATTTGTTTGTTTGTTTGTTACCATCCGACTTTGTTTGTTAGCAACATAACTCAAAAAGTTATTGACAGATTTTGATGAAACTTTCAGGAACCGTTGGAAATGGCACAAGGAAGAACTGATTACATTTTGAGGATGATCCGGAAGAAATCATTCTGGATCACTTTGAAATTTTCGTTAACATTGCGGTAAATGGAGCATAAAAGTTTGATTGTCAAAATTTCAGGTGATTACTAATGGACATTCATGAACTTAGAGACACTGCTTAAGGGTATGGTCTCCTATGACACCACCAAGCTTGATCCAGATCGGATCCAGATTCCAGATTTTATCGCAATTTTTATTGTTAAACATTGGCATCACCCGGCAAACTGTCAGAGTTGGGAATACAATTTACAAGAGCCACTACAACTGTAATCGGATTACAGGTATTGTCTATAAATGATACTTTTGATTCAACGACAGGGCATATGGAAAATTAAAAAAGTACGACTGTTGGATGGGAGTCACAATAAGCTTGGCGGAGGTCTGCGCTCTCCGAGTGCTTTTCTAGTTATTTAAAGATTTTATTGTTTTTTCAACAAACAAAAAAAAAAAAAGGAGGCCAATGCTTTGACTTACATATTGATATAGATACCTGTACAAAGCGCTTAAGAGAAAAGAAAATATAAGAAAAGGGAACAAAGAAAAAGAAAAAAAAACCTCGTGAATCAGTGTTGTAGAAGATGACACTGTTTCCATGGTAACTATAGAGCATCTGAACATCCAAATGGGTCATATCTGATGACAATAAAAAGATGACAAACTGTATTTTACAACAATTATTTGCATGTATTGATAGGATTAATGGATGAACAGATATTGAAGATTTTAGACCAGCAGATACTTTTGGTCACCAGCGGCTGTTTGGGTCTTTGCAGGCGAATAGAAAGTGAAATTAAAAAAAAAAAATCTATGGTAGCTTTAAAGACAAATTAAAATGGAATGAAAATGTGAAAATAATGAAAACAGACAACTTTTACAATCTTCTATAATCCCGATGGACAGACTCACCTGACAGGCATCTACCCCTCCCAGCAGGTTCCCAGCGCAAAGCATCCTGGGAGTGACAGCATCATCATACAGCTTGTTGCACATGTTCCGGTTTATAATCTTAACGGGAGCCTCTTGCAAGCGAGAAGCCAGCTCTCCTACAATTGAAACACAACCACTCACATCCAACTCACTTTCCAAATCTCAAAAACATCCAAACAAAAGTCTTGTCCCTGTGAGTTCTTACCGTCCTCCATTAATACCCCCCACCCTGTGACGTAGCAGTTGGTTCCCGTGGTGAAGGTGTGTGAGGGGGCAGGGATGCACACGGGCTGCACTAACTCGTTGAAGAAGACGGGGGCGCTGAGTTCCAGGAGGGCGATGTCGTAGTCTGAGGTGAACTGGTCGTACTGCGGGTGGAGGACGATACGGCGAATCGGTCTGCTCGCGGCTCCACTGTTGCCTGTGGTCATCACACGCATCCCCATGTACGCCCGCCACGCACGAGCATCTGAGTACCTTCAACATTCAAGATTCTTTATTGTCATTCAACAGTAATTTGATAAACCAAACTGCAATCCAATGATAGTAAATGAACATTTAAAAACACACACATTTAACGCTTTCACACATGAATTATGAGAACCTTAATCATGATCTGTTTCCTTAGTGTTTTTTCCTCTTCAGGTGTGAAAAAAAACAACACCATTGAAATTTTTTATGAACCTATTTTTCATGAAGTTGCAAAAATGTCCACTGTGCATTTAAGTTTTGAAGCAAAGAAATATGTATTTACTGACACAATGTGTGAAAACTATGAAATCCTTTTCTATAGATACTATTAATCTGATGTTTTGTCATTTTAACATACTTTAATAGTAGTTATTACTCACTTTATGGAGATAATATGCATAAAAAAACCTTTTTGTGTAACCTTTTCATGCATACTGGTCACTACAGCTGTTCTCGTGTATATTCATTGTTGTTGTTGTTTTAGTTGCATATCAGCCATCATCCCAAACACTGCAATTCATTCAATTATTGTAACTTTGCTGTTCTTTATAAACCTGATCTGCACAACAGGTAGCAATAGCAATGGAAACAACTTTTTTTTGCCTATTATCTCCATGAAATGAGTAATAACTAGTATTAAGTATGATAAAATGTGAGAAAACATCAGATTTGTGGCATTAAAATATTTTTATATCATAGTTTTTACACAGGATATCACTTTCTGATGATGAATTTGAACCTTTTCATGCATGAATTATGAGAACCTTAGTCAAGATACTGTTCCTGAGGGTTTTTATTCCTTTTCAGGCATGAAAAAAAACTATGTAATCGAGTTCAGTTTAATCAGAAAGTGATATGGAAAACTATATTTAATACTGCTGATCACATGTTTTCTCACATATTAACATACTCTAATACTAATTATTATTCATTTCATGGAAATAATATGTAAAAAAAAAAAAAAAAGCTATTCATTACAGTCTAATAACAATTACCAATTGATTTACATTAAACCACATTACTATGTTATCTATCTATCTATCTATCTATCTATCTATCTATCTATCTATCTATCTATCTATCTATCTATCTATCTATCGGCTGATATGCAATTAAAACAACAAAACCCATGAATAGAAGAGAACATCTTTGAATAGCTGACCACTGTGCATGAAAGGGTTAAATATCTGTTTTTTTGCTTCAAAAATTAAATGCATGGTGTCCAGTCGAGTGGACAATTTTTTGATTCCACAAAAAATGACTTCATAAAAAATTTCAATTCCATTGTTTTTTTTTTTATGCCTAAAGAGGAATAAAAACACTCAGGAAAACATATTGACTCAGGTTCTCATAATTCATGCATGAAAGGGTTAAAAAAAAAACCCTGTTAATTACAGTCTAATAATAATAACAAGCGCTTGCTTTACACTCAAACATGTCAGTGCAGATCAGGTTGATCAAGAACAGCAAAGCTACAGTAATGGTATGAATGTCAGGGTATGGGATGGTCCTCTGTGTTGGCTGATATGGAACTAAAACAACAAAACCCATGAATATAGAAGAGAACAGCTGTAGAATAGTGGTGCACTGTAGAGACCACTATGGATGAAAGGGTTAAAAATAGAGAAAGTAGAAAAAAACACAGCAAAGCACAGATAAACAATAAATAAATAAATTAAGATAGGATAGATGACTGAAGAAGAAAACCCTGATGACATGTTATATAACAGTAATTGCACTTTATGTAGTAGTATTAGTAGATTGCATAGTTGAATGTTGTAGTGTTATTGTATTTACACATAATGAGCTGCACCAGAGTGGGCTATTGTTCAGTTATGGTTTGAGTTATCTAGTCTTATTGCATCTGGGTAGCAGCCGTTTCTGAGTCTGCTGGTTCTGTAGACTCTCCTGCCTGATGGAAAGTAGACAAACAGGTTGTGTGCAGAGTGGATGCGGTCCTTCATCATGCTGTTGTAAAAGTCACTGACTATAGTACACCTTTCCTTCAGGTGTCTTACTTACTTGATGGCATCTGAATCCTGAAAGCAGTGAGCGGCAGAAATGAGCCAACGGCTGGCGACCAGTGTGGCTCCACATACGTGACCGTAGCGATCCATCTGTAGACTGACCTGCCAAGGCCAAGAACCGGTACCGGCATCAGACCCACCCACTATTTTAGTACGCTTCCTGGGCCTGGTACCACAACCTGGACAAGCACAGAGCATAAGAAAGCTTTTATTTACTCGTTGTTGAATTAGTGCTAGAATGAGACCAATAAATGGGTACAATAATGGCATTTGATTATTTTTTGACTTCGGGTGCTCATAAGTTTGCAGAATTTATGATTCTTTGGCCATTTTTCGGAAGAATATGAATGATGACACAAAAAGTTTTCTTTCACTCGTGGCTATTGGTTGTGTGAAGACATTTATTATTAAAAAATGTGTTTGCTCTTTTTAACTCTTGTATGGTCTTCGGGTCTATGGGACCCGTTTTCAGTTTTTATCAAAAGAAAAATGAAACAATTAATTATTTTTTCAGCCTGAAATTCATTGGCTTTGGCTCAT
>JAQQZY010000014.1:22093590-22107491 GCA_030068375.1 Ostorhinchus rueppellii
AAACCCAAATGTCTTCAGTATGCAACAAAAACAAAGGAATTGAACTGGCTGTTCCAATACTTTTGGAGGTGACTGTACAGACA
Organism: Ostorhinchus rueppellii; assembly: GCA_030068375.1. Lineage (NCBI taxonomy): Eukaryota > Metazoa > Chordata > Actinopteri > Kurtiformes > Apogonidae > Ostorhinchus > Ostorhinchus rueppellii. The sequence continues at coordinate 22,093,674 of JAQQZY010000014.1, forward strand.
GACAGACAGACCTATGTTCACTTTCAGTATTTAAGTGCATTTTACTGATGATATAAACATTATGTTACTTAAGTGAAATTTCACACACACTTCTACTTGTAGTGGGTTTTTTCACATAGTGGTATACATTTTTTTTAAGTAAATGATCTGAATTCTTTCTCTACTGGATGTATACTTCATCCTGTATATATTTGTGTGTTGACAAGCTCTTGTCAGATGTAATGGTTGTACACAGTTCAGTAGATTGACACGTCCTCACATTATTATTAAATGTACTGTGAAATACCAAACAACATGCTTGTAAAGGTAGCTATTATTATTATTATTATTATTATGTATATATATATATTTTTTTTTTTACAGTTTTCTGTCCTCTCATGTATTCACTTGCTGCATCACTATGAGTTTCCACTGTGACTGTGTGCTGTACAAATACACTGAGTGTCTGCGACATGCTGAGTCACCACAATGACAGATAGGTCTGCTGCTGCTTATTAAAAATTAGAGCTTCAGCATTTGTGAATGTGTGTGCACGCAAGCGCATGCATGCATACCCAGTATCAGTTAATGATCAAAGACAGTCCTGTTCCCATCACCTTAAGACCCCATCACGATAAAATCACAGTGAATAGAGAAAGCTATTACAGCAGAGTCCCCTCAGCGCTGCAGGTCAGCAGGTTTGGAAAACACTTCACAAGATTTATGAAAAACATTAACTTTTATCTCGAGGCGACACTGACAATCTTCCTCAGAATCAGCACTAGTGGCTCTTACAGTGGGTTCCTCAGAGTTGCAGAAATAAACTCCTTCTATATGCCATTGCTTTAAGATGTGTGCATGGATCAGGTGATGCAGGACACTCACCACAGTCGCCCTCATCGCTGTGGTCTTTACAGTCAAAAACATCATCACATTTAGCGTTCTTTTTCAGGATACAGGAGCCACTTCTACACTGATACCTAATTGCAGAGCAGGTTGTTTCTGAAGAAAATAATAGAAAACACACTTCTGATTAAAAGTAATAAGCCCAACACTGCATTTACAAGCTGAAAATATATATATATGTACCCTGAGTGCAGTTGATTTCATCGATTCCATTGGTGCAGTCTGTTTCTCCATTGCATACAAATAAAGGATGCAGAGGATTGCTGCCGACACAGTTCTTCGAGGGCTTTGCTGTGAAGACAAGCAACACTGAAGATTTAAAACGGAATTATCAACTGTTACAAACAATAAGTATGGTATAAATCCTAACAACATACAGCAGAAGACCTCATCGCTCTCATCCTTGCAGTCGTCGAGACCATCACAGCGTCTGCTCTTTTCCACGCAGAGTCCTGTGGAGCACAGGAAGTGGCTTTCTGGACAGGCTGGTGGACATATGGAAGGAAGGAGACAGGTTAGAGCAGTGGATCACAAGGCCAGAACAAGAAGAGGAGGGCTTTAAAACAGCTACGGTGAATTTTTATCATGGCTATTAAACACAGTTGAATGTATAATGTAAATACAAACTGAAGTTAAGCCTTCTATCTACTGTTATTATGCAGTTTTACATCATTAAAAATAACTGAGTTGGGAAAATTCAGTTAACTGACATTACAAAACCAGGGTGTTTGTAAGATGTAGACTGCACAGGAGAAAAGGAGAACTGTTTTCATTCAGTATGCTGTACAAAGTATTATCCCATTAGTCATGACTGATGATAAAAGTCACTCTTTCCTGATAACAAAAAAGGTAATTGTTTCAATGGGTGACTAATGACACATGATTAGGATATTCTTATGTCTGGGAAGAATCTGGGATTAAATGGGTGAAGTGCTTGAAAGAATTAAGTCAGTTTCATTTATGTTTTCTCTAGCTACTATAGCAACTACAGACTGAGACAGGTGTGAGGGGTAGAATAGAATAGAATAGAATAGAATAGAATAGAATAGAATAGAATAGAATAGAATAGAACAGAACAGAATAGAAGAATGTAACAGAACAGAAGAAAAATAGAACAGAACAGAAGAAAAATAGAACAGAATAGAATAAAAATAGAACAGAACAGAACAGAACAGAATAGAATAGAACAGAACAGAACAGAACAGAACAGAATAGAATAGAATAGAATAGAACAGAAGAATGTAACAGAACAGAATAAAAATAGAACAGAACAGAATAGAATAGAATAGAATAGAATAGAACAGAACAGAAGAATGTAACAGAACAGAATAAAAATAGAACAGAACAGAATAGAATAGAATAGAATATCCTTTATTGTCATTGTATAGTTATTACAATAAAATTATGGAGGATCCGCCCCATTGCTATACAATATAAAAACACAATAAATATTATAAATAAAATTATAAAAATATGAAGATACCAAAAAATATTAAAAGAACATTAGGGTAGGGAGCTCTGAGCCACTGCATGCGAGCGCACCGCCATCTTGGCTTGGCTAGGATGTAATTCAAAGTTATTTACAATGAAACACTGACTAAATATGGTAAAGTAAGGTAAAAGTCAGTGACAAACAATTAAGAACCTAATAATGACATAGAGCTCTAATGAAACCCTTATTTCCTGTGGTGGAACCTTGCTGCTGCAGTGACTCATGCTCTGGTCCTGCTGTGCTTACGTTGGCTGATATTGTAGCTGCTGTAAGACGCCTGAAAAGGCTGAACAGAGTTACGTGAGCTGCAGCGAAACTCCACCTCTGGGCTGTGGTCATAGATCCGAAACACTGTGTGGTGGTCCACGTAGGTCCCACAGAAACTAGGAAAGGATCAATGACCAACTGTTAGAGGATGGTGATGTAACACAAGGTTTATACAAACATTGAAACGGTCTTTTTAGGTTCTTCCAGCTGATATCTTGGAACAGTGTATATTTTTCTCAGGTATACTCGAGCCCACATACACGATTCCATTGACCTTCCACCAGCCTTGGTCACAAGCCTTCATCTCTTTTGGTTTCAGTACATAGTTGTGGAACTGAAGAGCAACTCCCAAAGCTGAGTTAGGAGTCTACAGTCAAATAAAGCAATGTAGTCAGTTATGGCAAGTCAGGGTGGAAGAACATGTCGTCATATATGCATACTATAGTGAGTACCTGAAAATTCCAAGTACAGGTGCATTGAGGGGGGAGCAGGCTTGGGTGGAAGGGGCTGTAGATCTGACCGATGTTGGGGTTTGACCCTGTCTCAAAGTGAGACTCACACTCTGATGAAGACAAAGATAAACATAGGTCATCCTTTTACAACCACACAATATATGTTCTAGAACCAGCCTTTATTCGTGTAGTTATTTTTGTATTGGCTATATTCTTTGTGTAACAGTGAATGTTTTCTAAATATATTCAACATAAATGTTAAGAAGGGATAATCTCTTTATACAGTCATATTGCCAAACCGCTGACATATCAGCTAAGCAGGTAAATGGGTCATACTTTCCTCTGCGATGGCCTCGAAGTGCCCCCTGAAGCTCTTGTTGCCATTAGTCATTCTGAAGGACAGCAACATGACGTTGGAGGTGGACACCAGCGAGAAGGAGCTGGACACCGGCTCACACAGCCTGTGGCACACAGATACACATTTCAGGTTTATGTTTTAGAAAACTATGTCACACTAGCAGCCTGCTCAGGGGCAAAACTGCTGCAGACTAACAGAGGAATCCTCTGTTTCAGGCATCAAAGGGGGGGCTCACCTGTGCAGAATGCGCCCTCTCATGGGCAGCAAAGCATCGTACACAGTCAGAGCGTCATTCACACAGTCGCTGGGCTCAATGAGGAATGAGGTGATGGTCAGACGGATTAAAGAACCAGGGGCAGCAGTGAGCTTTACATGGCAACTAATACCACCCCATGATGAAAAGACATTTAAAGGGACTCTCATTCCAAAAAGGTTGGCGTACAGTTTTTCTACACACTGTGAACCTGGAAGGAGAGAGAACAGGTAAAAACACAAACCATTGGAAAACGGGTTTTAAACATCAAAGTTAGTGTTGGCCTACCTGCTGCATTTGATGTATAATCTGAGCGCTGAGCAGCTGCAGAAAGACACAATAAGGATTTGCTTTAGCAGTGGGAAAAAATATAGACATAGGAACATGTAGTAACATACATGATATATAACACATCATATTGTACTGGGGGCCAGTGTTTTTAACAGAGCATACTGGTGCTCTAACTAGAATCCCCTTCTAGTTTGACTCCAGAGTCCCTACTTCCTGTATTAATGACAAATGTGGACACAGATGTCAATGTCTGTTGCACATTCACTAACTGAAGACTGTGTGTTTTTAGTACAGGGCCTGATCTCTGCTTACACATTGGTTCACAAGACAAGGACACGACAGTGAATATAAACACTGCCCAGCCCAAAGAACGCCCCTCAATTTTAGGGGTGGAAGAAAATATCAGTTCTGCAATAAATCGTGATATTTCATTTCACGATATCGTATCAATATTTTTTAGGTATTTATTCAAAAACAGATATGGCAGGGGTTCTTTTTTTTTTTTTTTTAAGTTTTCTTTATTGTTTATATTTTTATTTATTATTATTTAACACTGTTTTATTAAATACTGGTTATTTGAAGCATCTTAAAAGCACTTTTTACTGTCTGAGAGGCAGATGTTTGTTCTTCTGTTGGGATTTCACAAAAATAATGTTGGAATGTTAATTATGCACCAAAAGAAATTTTTTTGTGTCTGTAAAACAACAAACAAAAAAATTACCTTTTTAACAGTATCATGATATATCGTATTGTGATCCTCGTATTGTGATTTGTATTGTATTGCCAGATTCTTGCCAATACACACCCCTACTCAATTTAAATGACCAAAGAGGTCAGAGCCTTTCACTTGAGTGTTTAATATGTTTGTGCTGGTAGCAAATTCTTTAACTCAGCTGCGAGTTTATAGAGAGCGTAAAGATTGGACTGTGGTCTGATGAGTCCAGATTGACCCAGTTCCAGAGTGATGTAGGCATCAGGGGGAGAACAGAGGCAGATGAAGCGATTACCCATCATGCCTAGTGCCTACAATACAAGCCTGTGGGGGCGGTGTTTTGATCTGGGGTTCCGTTGGTCAGGTCTAGGATCAGCAACTGAACCTGAATATACTGAAGAACCAGGACTGAATGTAGTTGGATGTTTTTCTTCCCTGTTGATACAGATATATTCCAAGAATACAAAACCAGGATTTATCAGATGAGTAGTTCAGAGAGCATGAGACATGATTTTCACACTTTGAACATCAGAGTCCAGACCTGAACTCCACTGAGAATCTATGGGATGAGAAGACTTTACACAGACTCCCATCACCAATACAAGGTCTTGGCAAGAATTTAACGCAACTCTAGCCAGACATAAATGTTGTGACATTTATTGTGACATTCCTTAAGCATCACTGGACTTAAATTACATCATGGAGAATGTGCCCGTAATTCAAGCTAAAGGTGGTCAAATGAAACTTTTTCTTGGCTGGGCAGTGGATATAATTCTTGCTTTTGGCTTTTTTAGGGTTTTATTTTTCTCAATTCCACACGTCATAGATGTTTTTCTTGTGATGTTTTAAGTGTCCCAGCATTTCTGCTTCTTTATCATGGGAAGGGTGTTGTGGTATGAGTTCTTCCCTGCCCTAAAGTGCACTGGTTCATGACATGGAATGCACATACACTCACACAGACGCACCATTGATGACAATGGAGTCAATATCCACTGGAAGTCCTAGCAGGTAGCCCACAGATGACCTGTTCTTGATATTGGTGTGGACTGAATCTCTAAAAATGGCTCCTACACAGTCCTCACACACAGCTGGACTCTTCAGACGAGGGACCAAAAACACTATCCAGAAATGCACCAGCACACCGCCCTTACTGTTGTTACTAAGGGATGAAACAGAGGTTGAGGACTTCAGTCTAGGCACGGTGCTTTGAAATTGCAGCTGTAAATTATAATGATGATTATTAGTAACAACTTGACCACTACCTGAGATCTGAGATGACGGCTTGTTTGTAGAGTTTGGACACTGAGGACATCTTGTAGACATTACTCACCTACAACACACAAAAAATTAGCAATGACAGTCCCTTAGAGGTTGTGTAGAGTGTAAACTAAAATGAAGGAGACACAATCACCTACCACATGTTGTATTTTATTTGCCATGGACACAAATTCATTTGACTCTGCCTGGCGGTACTCTGGGATAAACTCCACATTGGCAACACGAAACATGCCTGCGAAATACATTCCATTGTTGCTCCCTCTTCGAACTGAGGAAATACACAAGCAACAGTGCACTGCAAATTATTTGGTTCTTACCAAGATATTAAAAAAAAAAAAACAACTTAGACTTAGAAGTGTTAGCTAATTTATCTTGTTTTAAGTTTTTTTTTTTCTTTTTTTTATTTTAAATGTTCAGCTTTACGGCTTTTTACATTATAATCTTAAATCAAGAACAAGCTCATCTTTTTTGTCTCAAATAGGGAGAAAATCTTAAGATGAGGTAAATAACTGTTAAAATAAAATAAGATATAGTATACCTCTCCCCCAAAGTCTCATCAAAATAAATTTTGTATTAAAATTCTGTAACAAAGTTCGGTTACTAGATTCAAGGCACACAAAAAGCTTCTGAAAGAAACAGAGTTTGTTATTGTTCTGACTTCAAGCATGCACTGCAAAAAATGAATCTTATGAAATGACAGCAACCCCCCCCCCCCTTTTTTTTTCTTCTTTCAACCGTTTATTGTTATTTACAGGGTTAATCATGATAAAAATGATAACAGTTTAAAATGACCCTTGACTAATTTGAAAAATGACTGAAAAATTCCTTCAGCCAATAGGATTGTCTCATTCACTTCCATGTTAAATTTCTGTCACTAAAATGTTTGACTACCTCCACATTCCCACAATCACTACTTATTCAGTTCTGACTTTTTCCACATATTATGTATGTATTTAGATGACTCAACACAAGTCTCACCTGGAAGAATTTTTGCGATAGTTTACTAGCAGATAGATTAATAACAGTTTATTTCAGAGGTGGGTTCTTCGTTAATTTAACATGGACACCCATGGGGCACACCTAACAGCGCAGTAGCTGTTTAGCTCAGTAGGTAAGGTGTTGAACATTAGTGTAGTAGGCCTGAGTTTGATTCCCAGTTGAAGTAGTCATTTTCAGCTGAATCATGCTTATTTTAAGAATTTTTTTTCTATGTGTTACTCTTATTTTAAGACTTAAATTCTTACAGCCAGCTCAGTTAACTTACTTAACTTGAATTTTAAGTAATTTCATGTTAAAACAAGAATTTTACGCTTATTTAAGCCTTCTAAATACATCTGTAGACATGCTTATTTCTAGATTTGACAATGGTAATTCAAGAAATCTGGTCAAGTGAAAGTAACTTACTGCCTGGACAGATAATTTCACTTGTTTCGAGTACCTTTTTCTTCAGATTTGGTGCTTTTATGTTATTTTTAGACACCCCTTTTGCAGTGTGTACAGTAGTATGAAATATAGATATACACTAGTCATTAGATGTTACTTCTCACTCCATACTATTCTTTAAGTGATGCCTTCTGCTGTATTATGTGGTAGAGAGGTATATACTCACATATATAGACCCACAGCAGTGACCACATGATGGTCACCACCACAAACACCACAGCTGCAATGATGAGAGCAATGTAGGGGACATTCAGCAGACGAGTCCAAAAGCCCTTGATGTCTGATGTCTTTGGTCTTCGTCTCCTGTTCCTCCTCCAGAACTTCTGCAGAGTGTGGTCCACTGTGGCTACCTCCACAGACACATCAGCAATCTACAGCCGGGGGGGGGTCAGAAACAATATCCCACCAATGCAAAGAGCCCTGACATTTGCAGTGAATTTCATCAACCCTCTCACATAGTCGTTTAATCTCTGCTGAACCAAATAAGGTTGCAACTAATGATGCTGAAATGATAGGAAAATAATAGACTGAATCGATAGAGTAGTTCTCACCAAGTAGGTCAGAGCTTTTAAGATTTAGTGATGGACAAAAGGGCACCCGACATTGCTTCTTTGAGGACGATAAGTTAGTTTGGAATTACTGGAGACTATCAGGGCATAACCCTGCTGCTGCCATTCTTGTCTTATCACTGTAACTTATCCAGGTCAGCTAGTTTGCATTACAGTAGGCTGCACAAAATGCTAATCAATCCCAAATACAGCCTGCACACAGCAAATGTTGGAATGTCTTAAAATGTGATCACGTACATTGAAAGAGGAAAAAGTAGCTTTCAGGATCAGGATGAAGTATTTTACTATTAATCAGGTTCACTTTGGGTTACTGCAGCACGTAAAGGGGAATGCCTCAGAGTAATCAGTAACTCTATCAGACGCACTACTCTGCACTCATTGAGTTACCTACTGCACATATATTATTCATTCAGTGTTATCCCATACTGGGCAAGTGGTATTTAATCCATCACAAGTTAAGTCGGTATAGATTCCAAGAAACAGAGGAAACAGTTTAGTCTCTTTAACACATTCTGACAATGTAAAAATACGATGCATACTTGACACTACATCCTGTTAACACAGAAATGCTTTCAGATAAATATTAGTCAAGAGTTACACGTTATTATAGGTTACGTTACTTACACTGGTGACATCCTGTTGAGATGCTTCCTCTTCTCCGTTTGTCTGCTCTTTCTCCTCGTGCCCTGTGCCCATGTCACAGACATCCCTTCAAAGCTTAATCGCTGAAGTTTTGATTTCAGATATGATTTGTTTCAATCCTCTTTTCCTTTGAAGCGAACGCCGTGTTACAAAAACAACGGGAGACCCAAACACAGCGTGCATCCACACAGCACACTGAGCCCGAGATGCACAGACAACAGGTGTTTGAAACCAGATCCTTCAGCACAGCCGAGCAGAGGAGAAACATAGACCTCACTGATGGCTAATGTTTCATTCATTAACATCTACCATTCCTTGAAAACATGAAATAATATGAACATCCTCTGTAAGAAAAGAAATAAAACAAAATGAAAAAAAGACACTAAATGTAAATGCACCTAAAGATAATGATGAAGGGACGTTTCATTGTGAATGTTTGTACAAGAGTTTTATTTACAATGTTAACAGAATAGGTAAATGTCAGCTGATTCATCCTCTGGCTGTTTTGCATGCTCAGAGCTGACAGACTCACAGCAAAAAGGGCCCAGCCTCTGTGAAATACACTAAAACCATGTGTGTTATCATAAAAGCCGAACATACATTGTCACAATTAACATTAAAAATACTTCATCTAGAATTATTAAGACATGGGGTGGGGTCTCTTGAGATTATGTGAGCAGCATCTTTAGACACACCAACAAAATGGACTGAGTCAGTACTTTAACACTTTTGTCAAACCTTTTCCAAGTTGTAGGCACTAAACTTCAACATACAACAAAAACAGAAACATATGAGGCACAAAAACAAAACGGTACATACATTCACAGGTAATACAGAGGCGAAAAATAAAGTGTTCAATGAGTTTTTAGGACGGTTTGGATGTACAAAAGACAAAAGTTAACAGGATGGTGGAGGAAAATCTCATTTCCTGAAAAAGGCGTTGCGGGTGATGCTGTAGAGTAAGTGATAGGGCTTTCGTTTTGGAGGCTCGGCCAGTGAAAACACCTGCTGCTGAGGGACACTGGTGGGAATGGTGATGTGACGCTGGTGAAGTGGGTGAAGGTTTTGGTGGTGGGGTGGGACAGAACCAGAGTAGCCAATGGCTAAAAGATGAACAGGTAAGACAAAAGTAAAAATTACAAATGAGTAAATTTAAAACAGAACAACAGTGGTTTCAATAAATGAAGTTAGTTATTTCCTTACCTTTGATCTTTCCGTGCTTGGCTCTTCTGGCGTTAATAATGGCCTGTTTTCTCTGGTCTGCACTGATCTCCATCCCTGCCAATAGATGCACACATACCCTTCAGGTCAACATAGTTGTGACTACGCTTTTCTTTCAGCAGTTCCCACCTTTTATTTAACATCTACCCACATTAGATGTTTTGCATTTTCATGACTCACCCATCTCCTGGTCCTCCTTGACCCTGTGTCTCTCTTTGGCAAAGGCTTCTAACCACCTCTGCTTGTCCTGGGCCTTCCTGCAGCACAGCATGCACACAAACTCAAGAGTGGAGGCATTGCGCAAGCGTAGAGCATTCCTCACAGTCAGGCCCAGGTCTGGGTCCCTTCCATCAGGGAGATCCACCACCTCGGTCTGGTCCATGTCCAAACGTCCACGGTAGTGAAGCAGGTCTCTGCGCAGAACATCTTTTTTGCAGAAGACCAGCTGGTGGTCAAACAGGAAGAAGCTGCGCTGTTGCATTTTGCTTTGCCGCACAATTCGAGTCAGTTCCCCCGAGTGGATCAACTCTGAGCTCAGCTCCAGAACGTCAGGTCCCTAAAACAGGTTTACAGGTCAGCAGGGCCAGAAGAATGGCAAAAAACAAACTCACAGAATATGAAAAAAAGACAGAATTAAAATCAGTGGATGGTTTAGGAGTCCTTATCACCTCCCAGTGGAGAATGGAGACCTGCCAGTGAGCAATAGTGTCGATGCTCTCCAGCCTCCTCTTCCTCTCATTTATTAAACTGGCCACATTCTTCATAGCCTCATATGCTTTGCTCACTCCACTGTAGTCACTGTGATAAAACAGTGAGGAAACAGAAAGTATTAGATGTGGTGTCAGTAACCTTCATGATCTACAGAGATATTTTTTTTTACCCGTAAGACAAAAATCTTCTGTTGTGCTGCAAAAAAATTAACTACCTTCTACTTTTTACCACAAGGTGGCTACACTGTGTTATATATTTGGACAAGATTATTTCTAGCAATGCATTTCTATTATAACAATTAAATATTTGATGCATTCAAGACATTTAAAAAACATTGAGATGTTTAGTATTTTTATTGGGGATGCTATTGTGAAGACATAAAACTGTGTGATTGTATAATGAAGAAAATATAGAGGGACATGTGTAGGTTTACATGGAAACAGGCCAACGATGAACAAATGCAAACTGAATTTATCCCATTTGGTTTGACAAAAACGGTACCAGGTCATAATGTAGCACATGATACACAATTTAGTTAATGAAATATAAAAATAAATAAATACATTCTCTTCTGTGAGCAGATTGCACATGCATCTGGCTCAGGAAGTGTAGAATGCAGACCCCTGTGTTTGATCCACTGTAGTACAAACAAACAAACAAACAAAAAATACAAAAAAATCCCCAAAAAAAACCTTAAGACAAAGAATTACTTTTTGGACTTTGTTAGGTAAGAATAATTTCATCATTTTCATCTATAAAGTTATTTTTAAAAAGGAATGAACAAAAACCACCAATAAACTTGTATTTCTAAATGTTGAAATGTCTTTATTGCATTGATATTTATGTTTGTTGTTTACACTATGGTGCTTGCATGACCAATTTTAATTTATATTAAATTATAAGAAAATGAGGCAGACTTTGTTCAAGTATTACAACTTTGTAGATATGTTAGTGAACATCTTCATTCTACCTGTGGTCTTTGGGGGTGTATTTGAGCAGCTCTCCCAGCTGCAGAGGGTATTTGCAGATTTTCTGGACTGGTGTGAGCAAAAACCCAGCGATTGAAATGTCTATCATCTGCTGTAGGAGTCGACAGGCCTCAAAGAAGTGCTTATAACGGCTTGACTTCATGAGCCGCTGCAGCTCAGCACAGGCCGCTGGATGGGTGTTACAGTACTCCGAGTAGATAGAAAAGCCCTCCCCCTGGAACGGACAGGGAAGACATTTTAGATCCACTGAATTAGATTACCGTGAATATGATAAGTTGCTCAGTGAGTGATAAATAGTGAGTACCTGTAAGAGAAAACAAGAGCCTATTTCACTGAGATGAGGTTGGTCTTTGTCATACTTCTTCTCCAGGTCTCGGAGGAACTGCCTCTGAAACTTGTAGATGTCCTCAATGTTGCTGAAGATGGTTTTCAGCTGCAGTTCAGTGAACATATCTGGATGTTTACGGCACTGGCGGATGTAACCCTAAAGGAGGAACAAAGATGGTGCACGTTTACTCTGAGTGGTCATGAAAAAGGTTCAAATACTGCCAACAGGACTAGCTGGAGGATGGAGTAGAACATTTAGGACAGGGGTGTCAAACTCATTTTAGTTCAGGGGCCACATTCAGCCAAATTTGATCTGCAGTGGGCCGGACCATTGAAATAATAATAAATAGCTAATGTCAACTCCAAACTTTTCTGTATGTTTTATAGTGGAAGAGGTAAAATTACATTATGAAAATGCTTACATCTACAAACTGCTTTTAAACAATGTCAATAAAATGGACAAACTGAAAAAATAAGTGTAATTTTAACAATATTCTGCTTCAGTTCATCATTTCCACATGTACATTATAACTTGTAGATCACAGTGGATCTATAGATACACAAAACATTCAATAACAGATAACATTGTAAAAATTGCTCTTCTCTTAAGACATTTAAGGTTGTTCATATTTCTTCAGAAGATTCACATTTTGCAAAATTCTACTTTGTTGTGGTGTAAATATATGAAAATGTTTTTTATGTATTTACTGGATATTATGGTAGTATTTTACCTATTTGACCCACTTGAAATTGAATTGATCTGTGTATATGGCCCCTGAACTAAAATGATTGTTAATATCTTAGTTTAATTTTAGTATTTCACAAAGTCATCACAAAGGACCCCTTTGGTGGGCCGGATTTGACCCCCGGGCCACATGTTTGACAACCCTAATTTAGGAAATGTTATGACATGTTGCGATTTCTGGTTGAAACAGGTTGAAATACTTTCTCCATACCTCGCAGATGTCTTTGAGGTGCTTGATGTAGATTCGTTCGGTGTTCATGATTTCCTGAACCACATTGGTCCTCATCTGGTCCTTGTGTTGGGTGCTGTGTGTGTCTCTGGGGGTGAGATCTTCTTGGTCTGCGACACTTTCCACACTTTCTGTACTCGAGTCCTCCTGGTTGACACGCACCTGACACACACCCACCACAAAATAACTGTTTATGCTTGAACTAGTTACAGATTTCCAAATTTCTGCCAAGTTTAATATATTCACCCCTTCAGTTAGGTTTTAGTTTTTAGGAATCCATTGACAGAGTTATTTGTCATTTTGAAGTACTGTCTAGTTAAAGTTTAGCTTTTGTTTAATAATGCTACTTTCAGTTTTTCAAGGTATTATGGGAAAAGCTTTGAAGCTGAAAAAGTTGTAATAAAAAAAAATGCAAAAACAGTTCCCCTATTGTTTAAAGTCATTTTCTCAGCATTGGGGAAGATAGAAAAAGGTGATGCTACCTGAAATGCTATTTTACTGTAGTTTGTGTTGGATTGTTTTTTGAAGCTTTGATATAGTTTTTGTATTTAATGTTAAAAATTACCATTTTTATCCCAGGAAGCAAAACTGTTTTGTCACTGACACTTTTTTCTTTGTTTTTATCTTTAATAAATGTGATGTAGACACCAATAGATGAGACACCCATTTATTAGTCCAAATGTCTCTTTTTTTAGCCACTACACTGGGATACCAACAACGTTTTGACTGCTTTACACTAAAATCAGAGTTTTGACATTAAAGGAATACTCCACCTAAAAATGAAATTAAGTCAGTCAAGGTCTCTCCCAGGGTTAGAACAGTGTGGGAAAAATGGTTAAAATCCATTCAGGCATTGTCCTGTTTTTGGGAACAGCGTTTTTAGCTTTAGCTTAGCGCAGTTGCTGTAAACCAATGGTGTCAGTTAGCATGTCCTCCAAAAAAAGTGACAGAGAC
>JAQQZY010000014.1:22107591-22134800 GCA_030068375.1 Ostorhinchus rueppellii
TTTACGGAAGTTGGGGGTTTTCAAGTGCTGCGTGAGAACTTTGCTCCTATCTAGTGGTGCTTTGCCTGTGATGAGGCCGAATATAGTCCCAAGTATCTGCCCAGGTAATAGCCTCGTTCAATTTTTCATTATGATTTGTACTTGTTCTGAACACACGGCTCCCAAGATATATTTAGAAAAAAAATTAGATGTCTTGGTCACTTTTTTGGAGGACACTGACACCATTGGTTTACAGAAACTGCGCTAAGCTAAAGCTAAAAGTGCAGCTCCTAAAACAGGACAATGACTGAACAGATTTTAACCTTTTTTCCCCCCCACACTGTTCTAACTCTGGGAGAGGCCGTGACTGACTTAATTTCATTTTTGGGTGGAGTATTCCTTTAAACCAACAAATCTTTTTCTTCTTCATATTTCAAATGAATTGCGCCACAAAGGGAGCACAGTGATTACTTAAAACTAAAGATTTGATCTACTCTCCATCACCATGGTAACAACATGTGCAAGTTTTACCAGCTCTTATTTGGCAACATTGATTCAGCTAAAAGCAATTAGTTAGCAAATGCTTATCTGTCAATCAATATCATGTCCCCATGGTTACCACAGCCTGTCTAATTGAGACTCAACTGTCAATCAGCACTGGTCACCACAGAAACCAGTTAAACCTCTGGGTTCTGGACCTTTGTGCACACAGTGTCAAGAGGCTGCTAGAGTTTGTTTGGAGCTAAGCCATTTTCTGTGGTGCTGGAGAACAAACATGGCACACACAGGTCAGACGGTCCACTTACCCTCACAAAGCAGGAGGGGAACCAGGCCTCCCTGTCGGCCCCCCTGCCCCACCACCAGTCCTTATGGGAGGCATCTAGGACACGGATAACATCTCCAGCCTTGAAGGCCAGTTCCTGCTCCTCCATGGTCACATGGTCCCAGAGAGCCTCAGCGTACACGGTATGGCCTGAGCTTATCCACTGAGAGCAACAGACACACACACACACACACAGATAAGATAAACACACAATTACATGCAGTCTAAGCCCATGTCTAACATATAAGATTATGTCTAGACTTGTGGACACTGCAGTGCTTGTCTGTTCCTGCTGAACTCTATCCAAACATCTTGAAAATACACACATATGAAACCACTTTCACATGGCTGTTCATGAGGCACACATTGGAACAGATAAATGTTGCATCACAAATCCAATACACATTCTTGGAAAAGATGTCTGTGACTGTTGCAACATGACAAGTGGTTTTACCTCGTTGAGTGCAGAGAGCTCCACCCCTGGCTGGAGGTAGGGCGTGACATCCGTGAGCTCATCAAAGCTGCCCTCCTCTTCCTCACTCACGCTGTCATCAAGTGTCGCAGAGCACTCCGACACACCATCTGCAATGCACACGCACAAGGTAAAAAACTGTGTGGAGATGAAAATTTTATGACAAAATTTAAACAAACCACAAAATAATCCACATCGCGGGCACACCCACACCTGACTATGTCAATAGTTTCCTCCTGCATGCTTATTGACATTCCCACTCTTAGTTTTCCCACAGGCTAAGTTCTCATCTCTTATCGAACAACCATCCTGGTTCTCACCACTGAGCACTCTGTGAAGCTTTCTCCGTCCAACCCGGTCCAACCCGATGGGGGTGCTCTGAGAGAGGGCAGACGGACGAAACCTGGCAGACACTGCTCTGTAGGGGGGCACTTGGTGAGAGGGAATGGGAGGCCGTGACAGAGCCTGTGGAAGAAAACAGGAAACATCCTGAGCCACAGAAAGAACCCCTTTTACACTGTCAACAAACAAAACCTTCAATCCTATAATAACTATAATTAATGATTTTGGATTTTCCTTTTTTTTTTAAAGCCACGAAACCCAAATATTTGTTAGGTTTCTTCTCCATTTTACACCTAAAGAAGAACAAGCAAAGTTTTTGAACTGAGTAGAGATGTTAAAAAATAGCGATCGTCTCCTTCAAATGAATTATATGTATGATTTTCCAATAAAAACTACAGCCACACAAAAAGAGGAGACAGTCATGTAACTGGAGTCATTTGTCATCTCCTCTCTGCTCCTGTGTGTGACCTGGAAATCGATCTAAGCGCGTAATCCTCTACGATGTCTCAATTCCTAAAAGGACGGAGAGAGGAGACTTGCCAGAGGAGCTATGAACGAGGACACAGGTGTATCCTTTGTGGAAGCGTTTTTGGTGATCAGCACCTGTGACGTGTAACAGAGATGTGGTCCACAACTGGGATACACAGGAGTAGGACATTTTAAAAGAAAAGTGCTCCTTATGCATCAGCTGTATATGTTATTTTAAGAGGATTAAATGCATGATCAAATATGTGTGTTGAATAAAAAATAAAATGTATGAAGCCCCTAAAGAACTGCATATTATGGTCCTGAATTAACAGTAATGCACATTTCATGAACACTGTTCTGCTCACATGACTTCATAAAATACAGTAGTATATTTTAACAAAACACTGAAAAGATGGTAGCTGTGCAACAGGTCATAACTAACTGATGCTCCTTTAGAATAACAGCTCTGAGGTCATAAAAGTCCTGTTGGTGAAACGACGTGAAAATAGTGCAAGACAAATAAGAAAATGAAGGCAGAGGGCAGTGTCTGTGCAGGTAAATACACACCCACATAATTATAGTGAGTCATAAGTAATTACTGATAGAGACTGTTGCTGTATGGCTCTTTACCTCATTTTTACAGAAAATCTTACATACAGTATTATTCACCAAAAATTATCCAAAGTTAAGGTGTTTGTTTGCTTTCAATATAATCTGAAGTACATACAGTATTTTGAACACAACATAAGCAAGTGCTTGTTGAGTTAAAACAAACTTTGCAGCATTCCAAGTTAGATCAGCCTGAAGCTAAGACTAATTTAATACGCGACTGCTTCCAAAAAAAAAAAAAAAAAAAAACATCTTCTGGCAACTAATGTGCCTAAGCCATCCAGGACATCCAGAAATGTTCTATAGCCTTTGGGAATAATTAGCAAACCTTTTCACATTTTCTAAACTCGGAGCAGCTCTCATAGTTTTGAAATCGAAGTGTAACAGCTTACAGAAGGAAGGCGGTCCTCCTTCTCCTCTGCATCAGGAGGGAACAGATCCAAGACTCCTATCATTGAGATAGGCCGCTGCCTCGTAGCCTGTGTGTCACTGTTGATGCTGCTCTCTCCACTTCCACATTCATCTCCACCACTGTAGTCTTTAGGTAATGCTGTATTTGGTGTCCTTTCATCAGTGAGCAGCTCCGACACCTCCTCGGGAATAGAGTGCTTCCGTGAAATGAGCTGTCCGTAGTCAGAGATGGGTCGGGGTCTTGGGCGCCCACTCCTTCGTCTGGGTTTGATTAGAGTGGTTTCTGCTGTTGCTGCATCTGTGGGTGATGTGGGTGATTCCAAAAGGCATCTTGGGGAGATAGGAGGAGTGCTGCTAGCGGTTGGAGACACTTCTTCTGTTTGGAGAAGTTCTTCTTTCACTAGTTGGTCTGATTTCACCTACGAAATAAAATAAATATTTCTAAACTCAGTAACAGCCATAATATTGACTTTGTCCTGTTCAGTGATCTGCTGTGTACAGAGATGCAGGCACACTACACAACTTCATGTCTGCTGGGAAGAACATTTGTCAGAAACGCAGACAAAGGCTACTGACACAAACATTTCAAGCAGAAACAACAGTCTTGGTTGATACTGGAAGGAAACAAAAACAATTTCATTTAACTCCATCAGGATTCTCATGAGAAACTTAAGTCACGTGAAGGTCCACACAGTGATTGGCTCCACGTATTGAACACAATGAACTCACATGCTTATCATAGTCAAACAAGACCAGCACAAGAAACTCCATAAATATCCACCAATTTAATGTTATCATATGCTCTGTATGTCACCTCGTATTGTATGTTAACAAGTCAAACATTGGCTAATGGTTACTCATTTGGATATTGTTGTTCTCAGTCAGTCAGTCAGACAGCGGTATCAGACCTCACCTCTGGGTTCTCTTGATCTGGGTCCGGTCCTTGGCATATACACTGGAAAGGCACACAGTGGACGAGCACCATTGTGAAAGGCACATGAACACACACTGGCCTGTGTGCCCAGGCTAAGAATCTAAATATTATCTTAGACACTGAATGCCACTTGATAACTAGAGTTAACAAATTTGACTTTTCCCAGAATATCTTAAGGCAGATTTTCACGCTGAGGCCAAAACACCACAACAGAATTCATTGCAATGGTGTGTTTATGGTCCTGTCTAGTTTTGTGGTGCTGCTTGCTGTCCCAGGCCCAGAGTCCTTGGTGGTGGACTTTGATTCATTGAGCTTCAGCCAAAGGAGGGTGGGGGGGTGGGGTAAAGGGGTTGTACTTCGCCATAGCTCCCTACCCACCCAAAGCTACAGGACTATGAGCCCAATTTGTTCAAGGGTTGCTAATCATAAACAAAGCCTAATCATTAACTCCATGTGCTCCTTCAGTATGCCTGCTGGCACAGAACAGCTGGAGTCAACATGTGACCCTGTGACAGCAGAAGTCAGTATATCACAAAGAACAAACACAGCAGATAGAAAAACGAGGGAGGGTGAAGAGCAGTTATGCTTATGTCATTATTTATCTGACACTGAAGAGGACTTTGGACCCACAAAGGCCTGATCTATAGGAAATGAGTCCCGTGCTGACAAGTATCACGTCGACATGAGAACTTGGAAATCATGGCAGATTCAAAGATCACTTCATAAAAATCGCTGCTTGGTGGAGTGATGTTTAATTTACGAAGATAAGGGTCAATGCCGTTCAAATAGGAGACTTTAAAGTATTAATGATCACACTATTGTACACGATAACAAAAGGTAGTCAATCATCTTGTCTTCTATTACACTTTCCTCTGTAAAGCTTGAAAGAAACCAGTCACTGAATGATTTCCAATAAATGTCCAAGTTTGCTGACAAATGTGTTACTGCTGAATGATGGTGTGACTGTGAACCAATGTACAGGCCTTTTCTGGTAACAGCACATCTTATCCAATATCCAGGCAGTGTAAAAAGATAACATCTACGACTGATGGCATTATTTTTGCTTTGCCTGCCAGAGTACCTGTATTACCGTTGCCAGTGAGCATAGAGGAGCAGCTGTAGCATCACTGACTACAAACAAAAACAACTACAGACCCAGGCCTGGCTGCAGTGACTCCCCCATCTATCTCCCACCTCTTCTGTTTCTCCCTCCTGTCACTAATAAAGAAAAAATGGCTAAAAAAAATACATATTAAAAAAGCACAAGGTTTCTTTTTAGTTGGAGTAAATACATTCTTTCCTCATATATTTGGCCTCATAACACTGTTCTACAATTTCTTAGAAAATATTTGCTTCAGACATTAAATGTGCTAAATCTGACATAGTTTAATAAGATGGATCAGAAAACTAATGACCAAAGTGCTGGTTAGCTCATGTTTTCAGTATATATGATGGTGTGTTATTCCACATATATGTTGGTTTGTGTACATTTATACAATGGTTTTATAAATGTTCCACTAGAAAGAACTGGAAAAGTGAATGTATTGTAATGTGTAAACACTGTTTAGAGGTAGATCTGGTGACTCTGAGACAAATATTTATTTTAAATCAAACCCATTCTCTCATTAATTCTCAGAATTTCACACTTTGGCCCAAAACTGTATCTTACAAAGTACAACCAACTAGGACTTTTTACTTATTTTTTCTTTATTTATGACTCAAATTTAAAGTTTAACAACTTTTATTCTGGAAGCATTTAATTTGTGGACCAGTGTAATGTGGCAGCATGTGATGCATTTCTGGGGGGGACAGAAACATGGTCTGTGGCTATTTTTTTTGAGACCCTAAAAGATTTAAGGATTAAAGACAGCCTTGATGAACCAAGCTCATATCTACCTAACACTCTTGCTGTATTAAATGTCTGGCACATTAGATAGCTCACAGCATGCAGAACCAGTTTAGACACTGCTTTGGGCCATGTAAACATTGTAGACATTTTAGTCAATCACATTATTTAACATCCAAATACGCAGTTACATTGGAATCTCTGATCAGAATGATCTAAATGGGCTTGAAGACATATTATTGATGTATTCACAGCCAGTTTGTCAAAATTAGAATCATTTTATGAGCCTGACAAGACATAAAACCACCTTGGAGCAACGTGAAAGTACTCCCTTACCTCGTTTGGTAGCGTCTTGGCCTCAGCCTGTTCTTGGCTGAGTGTAGACGCTTTCTGGTTGAGTGCAGATGAATCACATTCCGCTGTTTGTTGACAACTACTTGTTGTGGTTACAGCCAGTGATTCACAGTGAGCAGAGATACCAGGTGACGTCTGTTCTGATTTCTCAGTGGGTTCCAAACTAACTGGGCTGATAAGGACTTGGTGCTGATGTGGGCTGGTATCACATTCATGTTGGGGATAAACTGGTGGGGTGTGTTCGACCGACAGAACCCGGGCTCTGATGGGAGAAGGTCTGCGCTGTCGCTCACTGGTTTGTAGACAAGGCACGCGTCGGGAGTAGTCATCATGGAGACGGCTCAGGGGTGACATGGGAGATGGAGACGTGGGGCTGGAGGAGGGACTCTGCCTACGTCGAACAGACAGATCCGTCATGCTGCCTACAAGCTTTACCATCTGCCCCTTCGCCTTCACAGGACTCCGTCTACGGCCGTGAAGGTCCGCAGAGGAGGCGCTGGATGTTCTCTGGATGTTTGGTGTCCCGTTAGAACTATTCCTCTCCGGGGAGTTACTGTGACGCAAAGCAGGACCTGGGGATGCAGCTTTGCGTCTGAAAGGTGCCTTGAATATATGGAGGTTTTCTGCACTCTTGCTCAGTCTGCTCAGAACAGTCACATTTGGGCTCTCGTTCAAAAGCTCAGTTTGAGTACCAACTTTTGTCTCATCTGTTTTTTGACGGTCACCGGCTTCATCTCTGCTGCCTCTTATTTGTCTCCCATTTCCCACATCAAGTAAAGAGATGCGTCCCGCTCCGTATGCTCTCCTGATACTCCTTGAGAATCGTGAGTTGCGAGTAAGGCCATCTCCTTCATCGTTCTCCTCATCGTTGTCCTCAATCTCTGAGTCACTTCGATTCATTATAACCAATGTTTGTCCCAAAATGTTTCCATTAGAAATACAGTTTCCTTCATTTTTTGTTGCATCGTCCATCCCAGAGTCAGCATTTCTCACAACTGTGCCATTAGCCGCCTCCTGATCAGACGAAGGTGTGTGCTCTCCATTGTGGTGTGCTGCTCCTCTACTCTGGATGCCCTGAAGCACAGAGGAGCGAAGCTTCTTAAAAGAGTCGACAACTCCCAGTCCTGAGAGTCCAGACCAGGACTGGGGACCGCCGTTGTTGTCAATGTTGTGGGCTGAGGTGGGACAGTCAGTGTTTGGACTGTGAGCAGGGACAGGCCCCTTTCGTGAGTTAGAAAAAAGCCTCATAATTCTTGTGGGCTTCCCCTCTGGTTGACCTTTAACAGGATTGGACCAGGCAGAAGAGTTGATGCCATTCAATCTGTTCTCATCAGTGAGAGGACCTGCTGTCATGGGCTGTACCTGGGCACCACACCCAGACAGCAGATATGGGACTGCTATCCTCTCTGCATGGTTCTGGAATGGGTATATATCACTGAGGGGTCGGCTCCGAATCAGCGGCTCTGCTTTGGAGTTGTGAAGACATGGGAGAGAGTCTTCACTTGTGGACAGGGCCCTGTCCTTTTGTTCCGCCTGAAAAACAAATACAGAATGCACACAGGACCGTTACAAAGACAATAAAATTCACAGACCGTTAAAAGTAGGTCAGACTAAAAAACAACGTATGGCTTTAATACTGTAGAACCTTTTTTAAAAATAAACCATGACTACAGTTCTAAGGAGGCATCACGAGTACATGTTCTGGAATAAATGGAACCATAAGAATGATCTATTGTATGTCTACAGGACAGAGGGGGCAGATGGGGGAGAGACGCCGTTAAACAGAAGTTTCTGAGTAAGACATTTGTCCTTGGTGCTGTATTTCAATGTCCAAGGAGAGTTGAGGCCCAGGTTGGGGTTGTGAGCTAAGTTCAGCTTTCTGTGTGTGTGTGCGATTCAGTGCAGTGGCTAATGCATCGGACTCTTTGAAGTGAGGCTTTGTGAGCGTGACTAAGCAATGAAACTTGCTAATCCATTGTGATTAATGCAATAAATTGCCCAGTTTTCACCAGATTGTGTCGGCGATGAGGTGATGTTGAGGGTTATGCAGTCTTCATATCAGCTCCTTCAAAGTTCAACACAAGGTTTCATTTTATGTGCATACTTCATTGTCACTACTTTAAAACAATTCAATTCTAAGGCTCTTATATTAATGGATATAATACCTTTGTTAGACACATATATTCCCTTGAAACCGACTTCACATCACAAAAACAACTATGAGCTAACGTTAAGGGCCTTCACTTACATGCTGACCGTGTATTACACGTCTGTGGCCCGATCTTAATCTTTTTACAAAACTACAAACGCTTTCTGCACTCTTCCAAGACTTGTGTCTAAAAACAGCATTTGAAGAGCATTTGCGTGCAAGTTTTTCCATCAAAATCCATCCTGCACAGTCTACAAATGTAAGCACAAATAGTTTAGCTCCTTGGCTTTTTCCCAGCGGCTCAATTCTTCACTTAATATGACCCATTCTTCCTGCCTCTGTCAAAAGGACTGGAGGGAGACAATACTAACATGGTATAAGACTAGACATTAAATAGGCTTTAAAATGTTTACATTTCATATTCTTGAAGGGAAACATGCAGCTTTTTTAATGGCTGTATGACTTACTTTACACTGACATTATTGCCAATGGGATCTAACATTTAATAACAAAGTAAATAGAAATATCCACAAATTAAATCAGTATTATTGAAGTATTCAGTTGAAAATATTCTCATTATGTTAATGTTCCTCAGCCCAAAACACTGACTGAGCCTTTTTTTTAAGGATTGAAGGCAGTATTATTTCCAGTGATTGCTGTGTCGACAGGCGGGGGAGTGAGGAGGGATCCTGGAACGCTCCCATACCTCCCGTCCCCATGCGTGTTCAGCAGCAGATGGGCTTTCTCAGTCAAACTCTCTGTGGAATCTGCTGTCACTTCAACCAGCTCGCTCCATCACATCGACTTATGTAAACACAGAGCCACCGCTGCCAAGCACCACTGCTGACAGACAGTAAACACCCTTTCTGAACAATGTTGTGCTTTCAAAGCTATCCTGAATTGTCTTCTTGTACTTTCTCCTCCTCAGCTGCAGAGGAGTCACGTTGAGTAGCAACTGGAAAAAAAAAAATGCCGGGATCAATTATTCTATGTATTTTGCAAGCACAAAGATAGGGAAGGGAAGAAAAAAAAATTCTACAGCTTCAGCAGTTCATTTTTGTTTTGAATACTTGTGTCATGCTATCAGCCGTTCTACCAACTGTGCTTTCCTTCAACACCTTTATGCCTTCGCTCCACACTCGGCGCCACCTGCCACAGACCAGTTGGCTTTTACTAATACTTGGCAGCACTTTTAGTAAGAACCAAACTGACACAGGTGGTGGCCATTTCATGGAAAGGCCACACTGTTTTATGGAACTGGATTTCATTTGTGGTAATTTTGTGAGTATTATAACCTTTGATGTTCACATTAGACTCCCTATTTCCAATGATGAGGCAACTACCTCAGCGCTCAATAACTACTGACTTTGCTGATCATTTCTTAAGTAACCACATTCCTTTGTCTCACACACAAACAAAATCAAATACAGGCACAATATATTTATTATGTATCAAAAATTCTCTGAATACCTTGTTTTCTAACCCAATATCTTATAATTGGAGTTCAGAGGAAAACATTTTAAGCTCTTGTGTCATTTCCTTTACATTTTCTGCTTCATTGTGAGCACAATTCAGATAGATATTACTTACTTGGTTAATGTGAGGTAATGTTTGTGGTCATTAGATTGTTCAGTAACAGTACATTTAATTCCTTATTTCATTTATTTTAGAAAGTTTAATTTTTACACAACTTAAATCAAAGACTTGTGTAAAGATAAAAACATCTGACTCAGCAAAAAACTAATCAAACCTGCTTTAGATTGAGTTACTTGTATACCTACCACACACTGAGCAACAGACTGATTAGCCTTAATAAAGGTGATGACACCATGATAATATCCAGAGAGCATATTTCCTATCTGACCTTTTATATCTCTGTGTTGAACTCATCTTTGCTCTGCCATTATGTATTAAAGGAGTGATATTTTGCAGTTTTTAAATGGAATTATGCATTTTACATTTCCCTATTGTCTATATAAACTGTAAATGCTCTGCTTGGGTCTGAATTCTTAATTAATTCAACTCTGCAGGTCCATCTTCAACCCTATTTCTGAGTAATGAAAGGTTGTTTTGAGTGCTGGCCCTTTAAATGCACATGAGTCACTTCATGCCCTACCCCCTCCAGGTTGTTGACTGTGCTGTTCTGTCCTGTTCAACCAACAACTGAACATTTTAGGTAATCAGCTTGAAGTTTGGATGTATTTTCAGTGTTGACAACAACCGCTGCTGCTGATATGCAATTATGTCAAACTCTGAGAAATGTTTGTCGGAAGTCTTGACTTTATATGTGCAAATGTCATGATGTAACCAGTTATAGACGTAACAATTTAAAAGAGGAATCCAAACAGGTTGTAGAAATCAATTAGATTTTTGCTGGAATTAATATAAAGACAGCTTTGCAGCACCTGGAGGGTTCAAATTCAAACTTTTTTAACTATTAGGGTCCAAGTACACAAATAAATGAAAAGTGGGTTTAGCAAAATAGGACCCTTTAAAACTACTCTCTTAACTTCTTCTAGCTTAGCTGTGGATGGGAGTGGCACACTGGGGCCCTGGTCTAGAGTTAATTAAGAGCTCAGGGAGGAGTACCCCCCCACACACGGAAGCCAGCTGGAGCCAGCCTCAGATTAAACTCCCAGAGATGAGGATGAGCGCACACCTAGATGCATACACTTGTATGCAAACGCCTAAAGCACGCTCTCTAAAATCACATGTACAAGAGGAGCATCCTAATCTCTTTCCCTGTGCACTCAAAAGCCTGCCTGCACAGAAGAGGGAGGAAAGCATTTAAATCACTGGCTCCCTTCCTGTTTGGCTAGAAGCATGTTATGCAAGAAGTCACAAATGCATAGCACTAAGTGACCTCCTGCCCATTGCTCAGTTCACCTCTGCAGAGGTATGTCCTGCTTGAGGCTAGCAGAAAACTCATTAGCCCAAAATGAACTGAACAGTAGATGAGAAACACAACCAGACAGGGAGTATCAAGGGAAAGTAAGCTTCCCTGTCATTTTCTATTCTCTGGCTTACTTCTGCAACAGACAAAGCCCCCCTAAGGCAACATCACCATTCTTCTGTGAGATGTCACTTTACCTGCGATTGTCTGGACAAATCAAAGCTATAAAGACGACATCCTACCATGACATCTTTAAGTAACACCACACAGTGTTAAAGAACAGATTGGCTGATTAGTTTTAATCGTGTGTAACCAGAGTGAAACTTAAGCTGAACATATGTTGAGCTCTGGGAGAAAAAAAAAAAGTTGACTGCAGTAAGTTTGCACTGATTGTAAAAACAGCTGAGAAGATTAAGCAACATTTGACAATATTCAGAATGAAATATCTGAATCCGTATTAAAATGGCATGCCTGGATGCCGAATAACCAACCGTTGCTGCCTAATTTCAAGCAAAGACCAAAAATGTCAGCAGCAATGAGACTTTGAAGGAAATCTGCAGTGTGAGAGACCAGTGTAGAAGTGGGAGTGTGTATGTTTGTGTGTATATGCTATTCCTCTTCCATCTCAGTAATAATCTGATTAGTGGAGCTTTACCAGTCTGTGTACAGGACTGGTTTCATCTACACATGATAGCCTAATCAGGGAGACAACCAGGCTATTCAACACTGACTGAGAGTGACACTCAAAGGCTTGTAAACAGCTCTGCAGAACCTACCTGCAGGGGGGAGCTTGGCCTCTGTGCACTCCACATTTTATGGCAAAAACTAGGGAATCAAGGCCGAGATTTCAGCAGACTCCATACAGAATGAATAATATCAAATGTGGTCAATTTAAGACCAAGTTACTAGCGACTAAGTAATCCTTATCACATTCGTTTACACTTGGGCTCTTGAGATGTGACAGTTCATCATGTGATAATATAAACCATTACACCCATCATATCACACTATGTGGCATCATTCATTTAACTTGCGTCACACATTACACTTTATAATATTTTTCATTGTCGGGATGATAAATCTGCATGACGACCAGGCGGACCAACATAAAAGCTAGTGAACATTCATGAAGAACAAAATGATAATCCATGACAAAACAAGGACTGTTGGGTATGAAATCTCTGAAACAGAAAAGGAAACTGTAATTTTCATATTTATTTCGTGCATTTTAAGAGTTTTCCATTTGCCTTTTTATAGAAATAATAGTTCATATATTGTTCCATACTTACTTGAAAATTTGCACAAAGGTTGCAAATAAAATCGAGGGGGAAAAAGTCAGTATTTCTGTTTTGTTTCCCATGAAAGATATTGGCCTTTCCATGTACTGATTGTGAATAAACTATTCATTCAATGATTTAAAAGAGAATGTGCTATATTGCGATATGGATTGTTATCTGAATATGAGATTGTGGATTGTACAGTCCTCATTTGCACATAATCTGACATGATTATGAAACTTGTACTGTCTGAATCAGGTGAAATGCTGATTTAGTTTCCTGGTTAAAGTCTCATATTTGGCCATGACCTAGTTCCTCATTTTTGATCTATCAGAAAGTGGGAGAATGGGAGAAGGAAGCCACACCTCTTTCTATAGAGCGTGGGAAGTACCGGTAAGGGCCAGAGCAGGGAGTGTCACCAACACTCACCTGATCTGCTGTAGACTGTCATAGAGACAGACAACCAGAAATCCAACACCACACAGTGTACAAGGCTTAGCAAGAACAAAACACTATTGAGCCTTGTTGTCAACAGTCAACAGAGTAGGCTGACAGCGGTACAACAATAACCAAAAGGCGGCTCTATGAACAATCAAAAACCACAAGAAAGAAAGATTCTCAAGAGCTCAAATCCATAAATATGATATAGATACATGAGCCTGGGTTTAAAAAAACAAAAAACTTCCCCTTCTGTTTGTGAGCTTAGAAACTTAATTTAGAAAGTCTACAATGTTTTTTTTTATTGGAGCATTTGTCCTTCTTGACTTGGCTGTTTGGGGTCAGGAATAACATTTCTTCTTTATTTAATCTTAAAAAAGAAAAGTAGTGCAAATCAATCTGCAGGACAATATGAGGAAGAGGACTATGACCTGTGGAGGAGTATTAAACACTTAATGACCTATATCATACAAGTCTCCCCCTATGGAGCTAGGAGAAAGAATCAGTTCACTGGGGGCAACCTGTACTGTATAATCCTGCAGGGAGTGTGGAAGGTACAACCTACTAAAACTGGGCTGAATCTGAAAACCATGTACTATGAAAAGAGATTACACTCACAGGACTGTGAGCCAAAGTGCTTATTTATTTCTGCATTAATTAAGGTGGCCCCCCTGCCCCTCCTTCACTAACTCCCTACACAGCCTGGCATCTCCCACATCACTATAACAACCAAGGGTGTAATGCACTACAATAACCCCCTCTGGTCCCATTTTAACAAGAACACAAGATGGAAAATCACTGCAACTGTGGGGTGACTTGTAGATATAAATTAAACAAGTACCAAGTTTATTATTATTATCATATTTTAAATTTTTAATATTATTCCAGCTTACAATAACTTTCCATCAAACATGTTTAACTTCTCAAAAAAACAAAAAAAAAAAAACAAAACAAAACACCAAGAACTTTTTCCTCACCCTGCTCATAGTCGCTGGTGTCCTCACATCCACTTTGTTTTCTCAACATCAACAAAGCAGCTGTTTTTGTTGTTTATCCATCGTGAAATCGCCGGACGGTTCACTGTCTCACATTCGCCGTCCTCTATGAAAAACATGTCAGGAGAAAAAAAAATAAAAATAAAAAAGAAGCAAGTACACCGCTCGTGCGAACTAGTTACTCCGCAACATATTGAGACAAATGGCTGGCTGACTTCTTGAACACACTGAGTTAGCTTCTTGAGCTAACCCACGGGCTCACTGATAAACTTCTTCTAGATTGCGCAAGCCTTACTGTTCCTAATTTCGGTATCGCCAACCGGCAAAATTAGTTGGAGGTCGAGTTAATTCACAAAACACAGAGATGTCTTCCGAAGTTGTGTACAAAAAAAGCCCACATTTGCGCTGCTGATTCCAGTTAAAGAAGCTCTTTCTTGGAGGATTGAGCATCATTAATGCACTTGTTGCAGTGTTTGTGAGGGGGCGGGGATTCTGTGGTCACGAGTGATATTATTGGTTGACCGCACCATGACCATGCCACTACCAGCCAATCGTCATATAATATTCCCGTAATGTAACCCCCAACGTTCCGCCCCCAAAGAGACGCACTTCATTGAAGGGGAAAAAAAGCAGGAAAAAAAAATAGTAGAGTTACTTCTGTTGAAGACAAAAAAAGACTGGACCTTCCAGTTGGTGCTGCGCTGTCTTCCTCATGTCATGTCATTGTATTGTGCCAGACAATTAATGTGTCGGTATTTGTTGTGTGCATGCCCATCCCCAAATACCAGAAGACGCATGATGACAATTACATGATTGTTTTTTATTTAAAGACGACACACAGGCTAAGGAAAGAAAGATTACAGCATAAAACAATGACACCTCCGTTTGTTTGCTAAACTGTGTATCATATATAGGCTTACATTAAGATTATAATTCTACAGTTTTAATATGATTACACGTTAAAAAAAATTAAGAAAACCTTTATATGATGCACATTTAATGCATTTAAATGACAGACTAATTTCTGTACATTAAAGAACATTTAAATTTTTCATGTACTATTCATTTTAAAGTGTCGTAATGATCTGATCAAGCTGCAAAAATTAAAAACCCAGAGAAAGTAGTGTCATCATCTTCATCTGCAAAGAGCCCATTGAACAGCTCTCCTCCTGCCACCTGCAGCCACACCCTGTCCCCCACCTCTAGGTGCAGTACAGCGCCTCCTGCTGCCTGGTCCTCGCTGCTCTGGTAGTTATCCATAGTGTGGATGATTTTTGCCCCGTTCTTCACAAGAGCTACTTTCATGTTTCTGGAGAAGACGGTGATGTGATAGGTGAAAAAATAAGCTCCAGCAACGGCGCATGTGAATCTTCCTGTTTGTGGATCATAGTGATTCTGTACATTGTAAATAATCTTGTCAAACCGGATCGGTGCATTGACTGCTGGGAGTTTAGTCTGAGATGTGAGACCTGCAGAGAAGGCACTCTTATCAATAATAGGAGTCTCTCCCTTTTCGCCCTTGTCTCCCTTATCTCCTCGGGACCCCCTCTCTCCACGATAACCAATGTTGCCTTTGTGACCAGGGACACCGATTTCCCCCTTGTTCCCCGGCCTGCCAGGAGGTCCCAGTGGTCCCTGAATGCCTCTGTCTCCTCGAAGTCCAATCTCCCCCTTTGGACCTTCTGGTCCAGGGGGTCCTAAATCCCCTTTGGGTCCTTTAGGTCCAGGCAGTCCAATCTCTCCCTTATTTCCTTTCAGGCCTATGGGCCCTTCAACTCCTTGGGGCCCCATTTTTCCTGGAGGCCCCCGTTCTCCATTATCTCCTCTTTTTCCTTTGAGCCCTGCAGGGCCAACTAGACCTGCAAATGACAAGCCCACCATGAATGTTCCTAATCCCTTAATGCTCACTTTCTCCTTTCCTTTGATAAAAAACATACATAAAGTAAAATTCAGCCAGTAAAAGTAGGTGAAAGGTGGTAAATATTTTCATAGATTTAAATATCTACATTTTTCAGCAGTGTAATTAATAATGGACATACATACCAGTTTCACCGTGGTCACCCTTTTGTCCATCTTTGCCTGCTGTTCCCATAGGACCAATTTCTCCTTTTCAAAAGATGATCAATAGATTATTAACATAAAACACCTTAAACCTATTTGAAATGTATATGCTGTCACATTTTAAAAGCTTACCTTGATCACCTTTGTCACCCCTGAGTCCATCTCGGCCATCTCTACCAGGTGAACCATTATGCCCAGGGTCCCCTGGGATTCCAGGGTATCCACAAACACAACCTTTAGTTTGTGTTTCTTCCACTTCCACTGCAACACACCTAACAACCAATAAAAGAAGCAGGAGTGTAACCCTAAATCTCAAGTTCAACATTATCCCTGATGTACTTGTTGTAGTAAACTAATATCCAAAATATGCAAAAATGTTGACTGATACAAGTCCAAGCCAGGGCATAATTAACCTCACAACCACATTCTACCCAAATGTTCACCTACAAAGAATCAATAAGCTGTCTTCACACAGGTCTAAGAGCTAAACGGACAATGTAATGAAAGACAAGTAAGACATCGAGGAAAGAAAACAAGGGCTGGACAAGAACTTTAGGTAACAGTGAACTCATCCCTGAAAGCCATTTTATTGGCTGGTTGAGTGTTTAGTTTACTTATTGAGTCCGACCCTGCCAGTTACACATCACCTATGCCCCTGAGCATTATTTTCCAGTCCTGTTTTAGCTAATTATAAGCTAAGATTTAATAGGACATGCAAAAGGACACAGTTTCATGTGTTACTTTTCTATACAATGAAGCACATACTGTATCTTACACAGAAGAGGTACTTCAGCCAAAGTTTACTTAGTGTTATTTTCAATATAGCAATAAAAATAATGGATGACCCTGAGTGGCTTTAATATCCTCAGCTTACCCACAGTTAATAACAAGTTCAAATGTTAATTCATGCATGCTTGTTTCAAATTTGCTCTCTGAAATGCCAACGGCCACTAAGCGTTCACCCCATAAACCAGACCTCTGACATAAAATGTGACCTGTGTACAACAAAGCCTGATGCAACATAATGTTTTTGCTTATTTTCAAGGACAAAACCTCAAAGATGCTTTTGTAAACATGTTCAGGAAAAAAAGAGAAAAGCAGAGAAACAACTATTTCTAGAGCTGCGTTTAGCAATATTTTAATCATAATTTTAGTCAAATTCCTTATGTGCATGAAAAAGCTGCTATTATGGAGCATTTTTAGTAGTAGACTAGTGTTTAGTATCTTATGTAAAGGCACTCAGCAGGCAGATAGCTTGCATGCACTGCCTTAAATTAGACCAATCTGGTATCGAGACAGTTCTGTGCCGTCATGCTGCCCCTTTATTAGATTGTACACAGTAGAGTGGGGAGAGACAGGATGGATGGGTAAAAGGGAGGGGCTGCAACATAAATGCAAGATAAGAGACAATCCTCACAACACACACACTCATCCTCCCAGCTATCATCACAACCAGCTTGTGTACAACACAGACTGACATCATTATATTTTCACATACTTTATTTTTTTTTTCCAATAATTATTACCACAGGCCTCCAGATATAAATATATTCAAAAATATAAACATGACAATACATAAAAGTGCACATTCAAGCAATGTCTTTACCTTGCACCAGTAACTTCACTGTCATACATGTTGGCTACTGCACAATGATTTACTTTCTTGTACATTAAATGGACAAAAATGTAATCTGACAAACAAATGACAAGGGCATGGCTCAGAGTGAATGAAACTCAATAATTACTCATTTGAGGCCAATATATGAGGACCCAGTCTCTGTAGTCCCATAACCAGGCACAACGTGAGGCTGATTTGGTTACAGAGGATACTGCAACAAGTCTTCAGACAAGATAGCAGAGACATCACGAGTCATAGAGTTTCATTGAGATTAAGGCTAAAATAATAGCACAGGTACAGACCACCCGAAAACATTGATCAGTGATAGATGTAAATAAATGTACACAATATTACAAATAATCTGCATACAACATGCTCTAACAGTAGTTAAGGACTTTCTGACACAGATAGCTTGTTTTGTGTAGAGATGTCATTCTTCTCAATAGGACTTCAATGATGTTGAATGACTTTTAGGTTCACATTAAGTAATATTTGAATATGGAAGGTAAGAAAAAACTGGACTGGTAGCACACATTTTCAAGGGGAAAACAGGAAGTGGACGAGAGCACGGTGAAGGTGATCTACAGCATTTGACATCATTTTAAAGACAGAATGCTCAGTTTGAAAAAGCAGCAATTCCAGGGAAACTGAGGTTAGCATAGCAAGTGCTACAAAGAATAAGGTTTCAAGGCTACAACACTTGTAGTATTAGTAGAAAAAAAGGTCTGGAAGCAGTAGTAAGAGGAGTGGGTTAGTTAGTGTAGTGGTCTACATGATCTGACGGTGCATACCATAGCCCGTCATACCAGATTGGGAAGCACCGCGGTTGCTGCCCATCTGCAGGCCGATCAAACTCTGGCCTTGGCGTAGCTGCTCATCGGTGAACTCCCGCCGATACCCCTGGGCTTTCCTATACACCAAAAAAAATGAAATAAAAGGTAAGAGAGGACTAATGGGTGTGCAAGTGTGGGTAACATGAAGCTCTCCTGTCATGTTTTACCTGTGGAACCAGTCTTGGTCACCTTTGTAATGACCGTCATCTTTTGTAAGGGCCACACTCCCAAGAGCCATTAGGGTCCGTTGCACCGCAGCCATGTCCTTCCCTATGATAAAACAATATGTGAGGACATGCACTGTCATCGTATCATCTGCTACAAAATCATATATGTAGACATACGACAGTCGAATATAGAATATCACCTTCCCAGAGATCCACAGTTTGAAAAATGTCAGTACTTGTGACTCCGTAGGCTTCTGCTGCTTGCAGGAATTGAGATATCTTCTCCATTTGTTTGAAGGCCATCTGTGTCTCTGGAATTTTCTTGATGGGCTCTTTCCCTCTTGGGTAAAGGCTGTTGATGAGTCTGCATAGAATCTGGCAAAAAGCAGGACAGTAAACTAGTGTCACATTAAGCTGATGCACTGACTATAGAAAAACTGACAGCAGAATCCTTTTTAAGAGTGTCTCATTTGTTATTATTAGATAAAATAAGAAGCATTTTAAGTTTAGTAGCCCTCCCTCCTCATTTCTTATCAACTCTAGTTTTGTCAGTGATGTAAAGCTATCCAAGAGTGCTAACAGGGTGGATGTATGAAAATATATTTGCATTGGCCAAGAAACCAAAATGCTTTCTTTTATTAAAAAACCCCAAAACAAAACACACAAGTTACTTAAGTTCTATTATAAAATTAACTTATCTTATGGTAAGTGCTGGTATAAACAGAATGGACTGAAGTCTGGCATATGAAGCCACATCTTGCTGGTGCAGTTCTAAAGCTTACGAACAGATTTTCCAGAGTCAATACATTTTCAGACAAGCTTTTCATCAGACTACATGGATCCCTCAGTAAAAAAATAAAAAACTATTTTTTTTATAGCACGTATAATAAAACCTTTTTACCATTCTCTTTAGATATGACAGAGGTTGTAAATAATTAAACAGTAACTTCTATTTTCAGCGCTTGTGCTGCAGCCACTTACTGTTCCATCCATCAGCCATTTCTGGAAGTTCTGCCTGCCCGGCTGTGGTTTCTCCAGGTTTCCTCCACACTGTGCCATTATCCAGTCCACCAGCCGCTGTTCCAGATCTGGATCATACTTTTGCTCAATCTTCTCTTGCACCTCTCGGCTCAGTCCATAACTGGGCCCTCTGTTAGCCATGGCAGCTCTCCCAACACTCTACACCTGTCACAGAATATCAGCTGGGAGCAAAAACAGAAGATTAAGTGGGAGCAGAAGAGGCAAACAAATCACAACAAGCACTCATTTTCTCCTCTATCTTAGACCTGTGTCCCAGTCCAAACTCTCACATCTTTCCATGGCTATAGCACAGAAGGGTGTGGTCCCTGGCAGCAGTCCCGAATAGGGGCACGCCTTCTTATTTCTATGGCAACCATGCAGCCAGTTTCCGGCACGCTGTGTGCAGTGATGCGCTGTATTGGCTGATGCTGGAAGTATGACCTCCAGTTAAGACAGTCGTGACGCAAATTAAATAATCAAATATCAGCCATCTCTAAAGTTTATTACATAATTCACATTCTTGCAATGCACATCAGTCTTATATTTAGCCTGCAATGCAATAAGCAATGATTAAATTACGCCAGTCGATCCTGTTTGCCGCATATTCATCTTTGTGTTAACTATTTATTTGATGGTCTTGACTACATCCAGTGTTGGGCACAGAACTCCATGGTAAATGTGCCCATTCAAACCAAGTGCCGCCATCTGACGTTAGAGCACACAGCTGAGAATTGTGCAGCTTACAAAAACATATGGACACTTTACAAAAACAAAGGCAACTGCGCAAAGCTCACGTTGTAGCTGCGACACTGCGTCAGTTGCATTAACATAAAGTCAATAGTGTCATTCAATCAGTGCTGAAAAAAAAAAAAAAAAAGAGTCCGTTTACTTACTGGAGAGGAGACAGCGATGGTAGGATTCGTCCCGTCAGTGTTACTGTCCTCTGAGCTGGGCAGGGCTGAGGATGCTCAAGTGTTCCAGTACTGTAGCATCCATGAAGAGCAGCACAGGCGCGTAGGGCCAGCCTGGATCTCACTTTGTCCGGGAGGGGCTGGTCACTCGTTTTATATGCCAGCTCGTCCAGGAGGGGTCCCTAGAGGCCAACACTGACTGCGACGTGACTCCACTACCGGACAGCGGCCCCTGTTAATGCATGCTCAGCTATAGGCGCTTTAAAATGACCTCAGCAGCAGCAGCCAGATAGAACAGAAGAAGTGCCTTCCTTATTATAAAAACAACTTTATCTCAAATATAGTAAATGTGCATGTGATTTAAAACTTCTACACCATCAGGAGCCCTGGGGCTGGTGACAGTGTCAAAGAAAATCAAAAGTGGACAATGATGTGTCAGTTATTGCCAACCTATTTTTGCATCATTGTGCCATTTCTTAGAGCAGAATTAAGACTTTTTTTTTTTTTTATCAGTTACACTCTGGGTCTCTTAGATGCATTAAAACAGATTTTTCTTTTATTAAATGTTTTTGTGGTTGATAATTATCCAGGGAACACACGACCTGCAAAGTGCTGTGGTCAAATCATACTCAGTATGCTGCCTCATTTCATTCAGCTAGACAAAAACATGTTACAATGTGGCAAGTCTACCAAACAAAGCCGTGCCACTAATTGACTTACAACTGTAATGTTAGCCTGCACAATTTTATGATTGCAAAAGCCTACAATTAACAGGTCTAGTTTGGTGATATTATGAATTAAGTGAAATTTTGCAGATGGAACAGGGCAACACCTACAACATAGAAGTTGCTCCTTTATTTTTGTCGTTCTATTCTAGTTTAACTCATTACTTTCTTTTGTTGTTTTATATCAGTATAGATTTATGTTATAGTTGGAAGACAGACTTAATTGTTGTCATCTCAATATTAAAGTGACTTTTTCATTCAATTGTGCAGATCTACTACAGTCTTGATAAAGACATGCAATGCACATGCTCTGTCTTTGTGAACCAGCTGTTTGCACACATTAAACTGCTTTGCTGTGTGCTCCCATAAACTAATGTTTGATGTTACTTGTGACACAAAGATGACAGACTTCATAGTTCAACTACGAGTTAAAGGTCACAGTGCCAGTTAAAAGGACGTGAGTGTAACTGGTTAGTTTCGCGCCATTGAACGCAGTCCAGCTAGTGGTCAGTTACTTGTTAATCATCAACAGCCAAATGGGCTTCATTCAGCAGATGCCTCCATGGCTAAAGGCCAACAGGTATGAAGAGTCATGTAACAGAATGTTCTGCAAACAAAAATACCCCTCACATGACTATGACCCACAACTTTTGGCTCTCTCTAATGCAACCATACTTCAGTGTAGACACACGAATGTACTATGAATGCACCTCACAAACTGTGTTACTGCTACTTTCTACTTTGGAGACGCATAGGAAGCATGTTCCAATAATTTGTAAATGGATTTGCTTAGTAATTTAGCATTTTGAGCTTAAATGGGGTATATCTAAATGAATTTGACAAGAATTTTACTGCTGCACAGAAATGTCCCCTTAGTCAAGACTAAATCTGTTAAATGTACTCAAAATCATGTAAGATTTGTTTTTAATACATTTCTTTGCCTATTGATAAGTCAAATAAGTTCATTTAAAAGCTGGAATAGTAGATGGCTTGGATTGATAGCAAACCACTTTGAGACTCAGTGATGAGTTGTTTCTTTTGTGAGGAACAATGACAATTGTCATGTTTATCTAATCCTTTAGTTCTAATTCTGTCTAATGGACACAAATTTTCTTTATTAATGTGATATTATTTTTTATGGGTTTAGTACATGTGTGTACTGGATTGTGTATGGATTTTTGAATTCTGTATTAATTTCTAAATAAAGTTCTTGGCTGTCAGCTGATTGCGTTATTGTAGGTGCTATAATTTCACAGACTGAAACCTGCACTATAGCGTGCAGAGATTTTATTGGCCAAAACAGGGTGAAAAGTAGTTTAAAAAGGCACAGAAAACTATGCATCTAAAGGGAGAAAAGCAGTCAGATGATAAGAAGAGTGGCAGAGACAGCAGCAATGGTAGACAGGCTAACCAACATCACACTCAACATAATGACCTGAAACACATACATATGCAACCTGAAAATACAAGGGATTGGCTAGCAGGAGAGCTCCCTTTCCATATATAGTGTGCACTGTAACGGCATGACAAATGAACAGTTGAATAACAGAAGGAAAAAAGGTCATATTTGGCAGAGAAAGGTGCCGTTGTTTGGTAATTTCCTTGAGAGTTGCCTTCACAGTAATCACAGTCCTTCTTCTGATAACTTAGCAACGCCTCTACTGCTTACTCAGACCATAGTGGTCAGCTTGTCTATGAGATCGTCAATGGTGTAGACCATAAGCTTGATGTCGTCCTTCTCAGACATGCGATGCTGGCCATGTCGCCTGAGGATTACATCCACATCAGGGCTGAGGACACGTTCTGCAACCTGCATGGAAATGTGCCAGGGGACATCCTCGTCCTTGAGCCCATGAATGAGCCGTACGGGACAGGTGATGGGGATGGGACTCTGGAGCACACAGTGATTTTCTGCCTCGTGCAGAAAGTCCATGCTAAACTTGTATAAACCCTCCTCTGAGTGTTTGGTGGGCACCGTCCATTCCCCCTTCTCTTCAAACTCTTTGCGTGCCTGTGTATTGAGACATGGAAAAAAAAAAAAAAAAAAAAAAAATCACAATTAGACAATGTCTTCACATAAAAATAATATAGTACAAGTTTCTGTTTACAGGGCTCCTACAGGTTTCTACCCGTTTCTTAATACCTTTTTAAGACTACTTAGAACAGAATTTCATGCCCATTTCACAACCATACTGGCAAAAATGTGTGACTCCTAAAATTTAGGAAAATGTATTCATTTACTCCAATGTCTCGATTCCCACTATTCCGACTATTCTCACCGGCAGCTGCAAAGTTAATTGATAATTGATTCCTAATTTCAATATAAATCAATTGTTGGGTTGGAACTGACTAGACAAACGTTACTTTCTTAGTATGGGCATTGAACAGATACATTTTAACAATACAGCCAACAAGTTCATGGCAACATAACTTAAGACCTAGCATATCCAATTTAACACCTTTTAAAGACTTTTGAAGGTATTAAATGCACATTCATAAATTCAAGACTTTTAAGACCTGCTGGAACCCTGTATTTCATAATCTTACCTCAATAGGAAGAGAGTTGAACGATGTGACAATATGGTCAGCAGCAGTGGAAATGCCCACCAGTGCAGCAGTTTTCTCTGGCCGTGCAATGGCTGCCAGCAGCATGAGCCAACCTCCTATACTAGAACCCACCAGTATCTGCACATAAAAACAGTGTTCATACCTCAATACTTTAAAATAAAAACCTCAAGAAGCATGTCTTCAACACATTGTAACAGCAGTGTGGCAGCACACTGCCATCTTCTGGAGACATGATGCAACAATGCAGTGTGTACTACAGATTAAAACAGGAGAGTGAATTTCAGTTTAATTGTTAAAAAAAAGGGTTCTTTATCAACATTTTTTTTTTTTTTAAATCAGTGCTTGGGTTAATATAGGTGGTAAATACACACTTTACATTATTACCTTTGAGCACATTATATAGTTTACCTTTCTTCCTACAAATTAATTTTCTCCATTGCCAGTAGGATACTGTCATAAATCTCCTTTGCAATAGATAATTTCATTCTGAGTAGGTATTCTGTCATTGTTAATATATTCTTTTACAGTGGAACCTCATGGTACGAGTTTAATTTGTTCCATGACTGTGCTCATTTTGTGATTTACTCATTTTATGAATCAATTTTCTCCACT
Source organism: Ostorhinchus rueppellii (assembly GCA_030068375.1). NCBI lineage: Eukaryota > Metazoa > Chordata > Actinopteri > Kurtiformes > Apogonidae > Ostorhinchus > Ostorhinchus rueppellii. The sequence continues at coordinate 22,132,097 of JAQQZY010000014.1, forward strand.
GAAATGAAATATAATTAATCTGTCCCACCACCCAAAAATCCTTTTTAAAGGGGTTTTTGAAAAAGAAAAGTGCCATTCAAAAAAATATTATGAAAATATGAAAACAAATAAGCTACTTTTATTACCTAATTTACCTTTAAGATGAGATGATCTGTTTGAGGTAGATGGTGGAGGAGGAGGGTTATTCTCTGGAAGGAGAATTTCCTTCCAGGAAAACATCAAGCAGAAGAATTTCTGGCGTTTTCTCTCTTCATTTAATTTGTTCCTTCTGGCCCCACTTTGATCACTGTCTGCACTTTCAAGTTGTTTCATTAAAAACCTATCTACAGAAATCTGCTTTGTTCTGCTTTTCAAAATGTTCTGAAAATTCACCAGATCATTGTCATTAAATAAAGCAGCTGCACAACCTGAGGTTAATTTGTCTGGATTATTTCCCCCCCCCCCCAACTAAATCAGAAACCTCTTACCACTTTGCCAAGACCTCTTTTAATTTACTCATAGAAACAGCCTCCTCCACAACACTGTCCTCATTTGGGAATTTCTTAATTTAATCCACTGCATATAAATGCTGGTGCTCCTGAATGGGACGTGAACCTGCAGAGGCTGGACCTGTTGGGAGGAGCACCAACTTTTACTGTGGATTTCCACATGTATTTTGAAACAAAAATTCTCAAAAGCCACGGCTCATAAAGTGAATTTCTCATACTATGATGCACTCCTACTGCGAGGTTCCACTGCATCTCATTTTTTTTATATGTACCTCCCTTGGCAATACTGTTTATTTACATATATCTGTAGATCCGAGTGATTTAATTAATCAGCATTTAGTCTTTTTGGTTTGTATGGTACATTCTTTCTACAACAGGCTCCTAACAACAGTTGTTTATATTGTATGGTAATTTCTGTTTGACAATTTTCAACCTGAATAAGCAGTGATATGAGCAAATATCAGGAAATTTGGATGTGTGAAGGCTTCTTGGGTGTCTATGATACTCACACTATAAGGCATTTTAAATATTTACGAAATCATTTCATTCAAAGTGACACATTCTGCATACGCCTTGATAACAGTGAGAGGATTTCACACTTGATGAAGATAGTTAAAAACATAACACCCTGATTATTTAATACATGTATTAAGAACAAAGGTTCAATCATTTGAAGGCTTACAACTCTTGACTGAAATCAATATTCTTGAAAGCTTAGAGAGCTGGATAGTTTGAATTATGACAGTACACTATTTGCAATGCAAAAAAAAAATCAATACCAGGAAGTCAGTTTTAGAGCCAAATTGGTCTCAAAATTAATTTGGAACCTGTTCTGTTTTCAGAGCTTCATTGATTAGACTAAACAGTGCTTACCTGTGGTCCTTCTGCTAACTCATCCAACACAAACAGAACATCTTTTTTCCAGGTACCAATAGTTCCTTCTGCTAGGACACCCTCTGAGGCCCCATGTCCTGTGTAGTCAAACCTGGGAGAACAGAAATAGACCCATTCATAGCTGATGGCATCATTTCTATTTGTATTCTTCCGTCTTACAACAGTAAGCCAGTTTAGTATTTCCCACAAAATGTGATTAGACCTTATACTCGGTACAACAGTACGTCTTCACAATGAAATCTCATCTGCTATTGTCGAGATTATTAACATGCCCTCTTGTGCACCCAACAGATTGAAATTTTGTTGTTTTGTATAGGCTCACCATGGATTGCAGTGAAAATGGTACCAATATTTACAGCTCCATTAGGGTAAAAACACACCTATATATCGAAACCTAAATATCAACCATTTTCGGTAGTGTCATCAGTAGATTATCTTAGATTGCAATTGCTGCCAGATCTGTGTGTTAACGTGCTGATATTAGTACAAAACATTTCTGTGCAAAGGAACAGGTTCACACGACGGCTAACAAAACTATAATCTCATCTGACATCATTAATTGTTAGTTGGAGCCCTTCATTTTGGCACCTGGATTGTTTTTACAGGTCGTCTGTAGCGAATGAATCAGATTCAGTGTCAAGCTATCCCTACTTGATGGCATGTGGTCTATTGTCAGGCTACATACAGTTAGCTGAAGAACAAAATCAGCCAGGATGTACAGTACCAATATATTCAATAATTTAGGGTAAGATGACACAGCATCTTCCATATGCTGTTATTTATCAGAAAAAAATGTTACTACATCCAAGTTATTCTTATAGTGTGTGTATGTGTGTGTGTGTGTGTGTGTGTTCTTCCAAGTCTCTGGAGTTGCTCAAGATAGATCTATGTCAATCAGTTGGATTAGTCCATGAAAGGTCTAAAAAAATACATGACATACAGGATGATCAAAACTGGGTGTGTGAACTGTATATATGGGGTGTGTTGGTTTTTCCATTTTGTTGAGCAGGAAGAGATTGCGACCAACGCCTGGTGTTGTAATACCAACACAATGAATGAGTCTAAATGCCTCACCTGAGGTAAGAGTGACCTAATGACCTGCAGAACTCCTCCAGTGCCTCAGCCTTCTGGCCGTTCATGTTGGAGCCATACCCAGGCAGAAACACCACACCTGGACTCTTTCCCTTCACTCTTCTGTATGCCAGTTTTGGAAGGTCTGGCCGGGATGCATACTGGACTGTGGACTTGTGTCTCCTATCAACTGGTAGACAAAGAGCAAAGTATAATAGTATGTAAATTACGTTGTACACAGTGCATTAGTT
>JAQQZY010000014.1:22149917-22160245 GCA_030068375.1 Ostorhinchus rueppellii
CACAATAAAAGCTTCATGGTGACAGTCAGGTTTGGTTTTGTTCTGCTACAGGTTTGACTAATGGTGTCACATTAATTTAAAAAAAAAAAAAAAAGGACAATAAATGTTGTAAAACAGACAAATTAACCTAAATAAACATTAATGCAAACCGCCCGTTGAGCCCCTGCAAATAAAATAGAACATAATGAGAAAAATGTAAAGTACCCACAATGCAATGCAGCAGACTGTCACTAATCATCACTCTGTAGAGTTGAATTTGAAACTGCATCTGTACAAAACTACACTGACTTTTAACTCTACTGTTAGATCTGGTTTACTCTCCATAGAGCTATAAATACTCTAGGTTAAAATAGTTTGAAATATTGACACTGCATTTTTTACTGTGTAGCCATCGTATAACTACTGAAAATGCCTTATTAATGACATTTTACAACCAGGCGGACGGTCATTCCCGATATTTTGACCATGATTGTCTCCAACTGCAGTATTTGCTGGCTAAAGCTAAGCTAATAATGCTAGGACTAGTTAAAACTGCAGCTTCCAAGGCTGCTATTTTCACACTTTTGTTGTCCTTCTCCTTCCACTACATGGGCAAAATGGCAACTGAGGGTGAGAATAGTTGTTTCACACTCAAGTTTTGGACTGTTATGAGTATATCCAGGCAGTGGCATCTTGCCCATTGAAACCAAAGAATACCTGCCTCATCTGTACTTTTTAGATTTTTATTGACTTTAATTTATTGCTTTTATTTATCATTTGGTTCCAATTATTTTCATACATCATCACGTCTAGTCATGTAATTATGTCATTCACTGTACATCAAAAAGTCAAACCCCCTCTGTTCTCAGTGCTAATGGTTTCTTCCAGTGCTTTTCCTCCTCATGGGACCAGAATTACATCTAGTCCAGTCACAAATATCACTCTGTTGCACTAGTACGACTGGAAAGTTTTTGTTGCTTAAGTAGTTTAAACTAAAGTGAAACTTGTGAAAATAAAATGCAATTAGTTACAAATGCATTTGACAAAAGTAGGCAGTGTTCAATTTGCGCGACAGCTTTTTAGTAACAGCTGAAGTTAGTAGACATAGTTTTTTTTCCTGTCTCCTGTTGATTCCATACATTATATTTAATACTGCTAAAGGGATGCTGGGAGACTCTTAATGGCAGATTACAGTTTATAAAACACTGGATTCAGTTTGATGTCTGCTTGGCAAGATGACAAAAATGCCCATTTTCTTTAATAATAATTAAAAAAAAAATCTTTGGTCATATTCTTAAACAGGTTGACATTTTAGGTGAAATTTATAGTGACAAGATATTTTTTCCGTCGTGGAAATGTGCATGGATTTATTTGGAATATTTGTGGCATCTTTCATATGATGAAAGATGATCACCAGACAGCTACCACTGCTCTGTTTGTACCAGATAAATATACAGAAATGAGTAGTGCAGCTAATAATAGCAACACCAATGAATTCTCCTTAGAATCTTTTTTCAAGAAAAGCAGCTCCAGTGTAGAGGTTTTTTGAGTGGATACATGTTTTTTTTGCTTTCAATAACTATGAAAGATATTAAAGTTATCCTAATGAATATAGAGTATTTATATACAGTATGACATAAAATGGATTTTGAGCTATAAAAGCAGATGTAGTAAAATTTCAAAGCAGTCCCCTTAAGTCTACAAAACTGTGGAAAACGGAACATTCTTGTTCTTTGTTGTCCTTACTCTGATTACATACTGTATTTGTGACCCCTTGTGAATTGAGAATCTCTTAAGGTCACGAAACACAACGTGATACTGTATGTAACAAGATTAAAATGACAGCAAAATCTGCAGTTTTTTCACTGAGACTTATAAGCGTTACAAGTGTTCATTTTTCCTTTTGAATTTTTGGATACTTAATATGATACTCAACTTTGATTTCATATAGTCTATGCATGTTTGCTATTCAAGCCACTTTTCCAGTGGCTTTCATTATACATAACTGTACTCATTCACCACTCAACTCTAGTTCATGTAAGTGGAGCGCCTCAGTCACATTCAGAGGTGGCTTATATAGTACATACAATTATGATTTGATCATATTATATTTATCTGGATGAATGCTTCTATGAATTACATCATATATGTGCACCTTAACAACCAGTGATATAATTTAAACCAGTTTTTTTCAACTTTGGTGTCCATATGGTACTCCATATGGTGTCCCCTAAAATTCCAATGGGGTCACCTGAAATTTCTAGTAATTGATTAAAAAAAACCCAAAAAAACCCAAAACTGAAGCACTGTGGTACTGTTTATCTTCCAAATGTTCATTGTGGTCAGTTTCAGATGCTGCAGCTCTTTCATAATTCATAGTTTGAGTTATTGTTTGTTCAGTATTAATTGTCAGCCTTGTAAATACAAGCTGGACTGACTGTACATATCCTGACCAAGGAAAATTCAATTCTCATTTTGTGCAGTAATCTGAACCTGGCTTTTCTGCCTCTGTCCATAATAATAAACATTATATAGCCTAAATGTTGTGTAAAATTAATGTTTATTTGCAACATATTATATAGCATGATAAAAAACGAATACATTTTTGTAAAAAAAAAAAAAAAAATCCTCAGTTTTGAATGTCTGGGATTGTCAGAAATTTGTAATGTTCAAATGGGGTCACAAGCCAAAAAAGGTTGGAAACCACTGATTCAAGCTTTGGACGAAAATGAACATTTTCACCTGTATAGTTCAAAGCCACATCTATGTTTCCATTACACAGTGACACAAATTAGTTCAAGTGTTTTTACATAAATTGCCAAGAAGGTGGTTGACCAAAACTACTATTACACTTTCAACTGATGCTGCACAATTAAGGCAACTACTCACTTCCTCAGCTGTTTATATCCAATTGATTTATGAGACTTTTCTAACAGCAGGAATAACTAATGCAGGGAATTAATCAGCGATCCATAAGAGCACTTTTCACAACTCTATATTTGCTGGACAAATGAAATGTTTATGTAATGCATACAGGCAGCCTTCAGAGCAGCAGGGAATCATTTGAGGCCCAGGGTCATTAATCTGTTCAAATGTTTCCTGGCAACAAGAAGCACTGATCAAATCAATGGTACAGTGTTGATGCAACTGTTTGGGTTAGGAAAACCTATTTCTGTGTAATCAGTAATATAAAGAGAACTGTGAATACGCCTGGAGAATAGTGTCTGACTGGGTGACCTTCAGATGTAAGACGTATATAACAGAAAAAGAAAACAGCTTTGAAACTTCGGCTTTATATTACTTTATATGGCATATACAGAGCGTTGCATATGGCAGATAAAGCGAGTCAATCTGGACTGTGCATATTCCAGGATTCTTATTTAAAGCTCCAGTGTGTAATATTTACGGGGATTCAGAGGATCTCAATGCATAAATGGAATATAATAATAATAATAATTATGGTTTCATTCATTCAATTTAACAAGAATTGTGAAGTTTCTACCTTACAATGAACTGTTTATCCAGTATCTATATTATAGTCTACATCATAGCTTCAAACTGATTTCTTTTTATCCTTTTTTTGTTTTTGTTTTTTCTGTTTATAACCAGTGCCATCCCGCAGTAAAATATATTCCTGTCACCTGCTACGTTTGAGTTTGTATCCCTTTAACTAAAACTCCAAATCAGTCAAACACCCGCTTTTTGTTGCTACTACAGGCTAAGGTATTCATTTCCAATTTGACTGCTAGATACCATTAAATATTTCAGATGTTTTGAGCATATCTGTATCATCATTATTTTCTTTGAGAACAAGTCATACCCATTCTGCTTTAACCTGGTTCACGCACTGTTTAATTTATGAATAAGTAAAAGAAAAAAAGTCCAGCGAAAAGTGAGAAAAGAAGAGAGAATAAGAAGAAATAACATCAGAGCGTGACACTGGGCGGACTGCTGCTGTGTCACTAATTTCTATCTCTATGTTTATTATGCTGCACTGCCCTTTTAAGACACTTGGGTGCTTCTCATAAATATGAATGTTTAATCTATGGAGAAAGTAGATGAATTAGATGAAATGGAGGAATGACATAAAGTGCTGCATCCAAAAGGTTTTCTGCCACATCTATACTTCATAACCGGACTGCATACCCTCTCATACTGTGGAGACACACTAACTGTGGCCAGGCTGCTTATTAAATTCAATGGCTGGAATGTGTCCTGTACGGGAAAGGCATGTTCAAGCCAAGGTTTTGCATTGTAGGGGGTAGCGCGGAATGGAAAGGTCTGAAATGTAATGCATTTGAAATGAAATGAAAAGGTGCCCAGGAATGAAATATGACATGCTCACTGCTGAGTCCTGGAGTCACCGGCGGGGACTCTATACTCTTGGATGTATGTGTGCGTGTGCAGGTTGAGTGTGTAATGTGATGCAGACTCCCTTTGCTCCTGTGACTTCCTCTTCTACCCTCCTACTCAGGCCTGATGGAGATTAAGGGCCATTAAAGGCTCTCTGCTGCATGTGCAGTTTCTATTGATCACATCGACTCAACCCACTGTAGCCAATGATCCGATTACAAGTGTCGTACCCCCATCTTTTCCCCCTCCCCCTCCGTCTTACTCCTCCTTGCCCCTCCTTTCCCTTCTTCCTCTCGCCCACCCCTTGTGGTTCGCGGTGTTCTGTCGGGGTTGCGACTGCCTCTGCTGATGTCAGCACTGGGGCATGCCCAGAAGGCCCGAGCCCCCTGAATATCTGCTTGTGTGTCTGTCTGTATTTTTGTCTTTCTGCTTTGCTGTCCATTCGCACTTTTTTTTTTTTTTTTTTTTTTACCCATTCCTCGCCTCTGTGCTCTCACCATCTCCAGTCATCTCAAAACACAGCAGGGTTATGATGAACCTTATTTCTACATGTGAGAGATGGATTGGCCATGCCCCAAAGAGCTAAATGGGTTGAGACAGTCTGAGAAGCTTCAGCTCTGACTCTCCCAACCCCCACCTCCCTGAAAATCACCCCTCCCGTTGCTTACATGGTCAAATGGCCCTGGGGGAGCTCTCTGCGAGACCACTGTGGTTATTAGCCTTGACAGGGGCTCATGGAAATCTCCTTAGTTTCTACTGTACAGGAAGTGTCCCACTATGCTGCTAATTCATGGGGAATCCCAGAGAACCGGCACCTATCCCCTCTCAGCTTTTCATATTAAAGGTACTTGGAAACTTGAGGGTAATTTTTTTTAATACATATAATTTTTTTTTGCTCTGCTACTGTCTAAAAGTGAAGTGAAACAAAGTGATATGCAGTAAAAAGTTGAAAAAACTTTAAATCAAAAAAAGATTTGAGTTCAGAGCAGTCGCTTTGTGGGATATGATGGTCATTATAAAACCACAAATTGAGATTTGGCCTGTTGAGATTTCGTGACTGACTGGCATTTCAGCTGCTTATTTGACATAGACTCTGTAAATACCTCAAGGACAAGTATCATTCCATGTTAAATACTGTAAAACAGATTATTGTTTTTTTTTAAAGTAAAGTCATATGCTGTGACAGAACTGGGTCTGACAGCAGTCATAGTTATGTGACAGGAGCTGTTGTCTGTCCTGGTTCTATCAATCAGCTTCTCCAGCGAGGGCTTCACAGGACACAAAACTACCACCAAACACTTACAGACAGAATAACTCCAACTACATCCAGTCACAGCAGGATGACTCACAACAAAAGCAAACATGCTAAATTACACATTAAGAACATTTTATACATTTCAGAATGTAACAAATAATCTTTATTCACTAATTCAATATATTCTGTGATTCTCATTAAACATGTGGATGCTTTGATATCCAGTTGAATCCTTGGTGCCAGATCAGGGCTGAAGCTGGAACATGAATAAAAGCATGGTCCATTATATTCAGAACCAGCTGAGCCTTGAGAATAGGACACATTGGTGGGTGGGAGGGTTGTAAACAGCTCTAGTCCCTGGATGAAAGGCTTACTGTGATGTGTGTCCAAGGAGAGAACATGAGAGAGCAACATTGTAATATGAGAGTGAGAACCCTGAGAGCATAAAAGTCTGGTGATAACACAATTAAAAACAGATTTTCATCTATTTACCCTGTCTTCAAAATGCATGGAGATTAGCATAAAGGAAAACTAAGTGGCATGTGTGCGTCTGGGCTTTGATATTGTGCACAGGGTGGGCAAAGACACTGACCTTCGCCGCTACCGCAATTACATCATAGGGCAGCTCTGGCTCTCATGAATATTAATGCAAGTTCTGGAGGCATCACCCATACCTTTGATTCCCTGGGATCTGAGCTGGCTATTGCATGACAAGTGTATCTGGACACAAAGTGCATTTAATGGTTTTCTGCTTCAGGAGAGATACAGACCATGAGCGAGAGGAGATCAAAGGTGCACACACTTTCTCTGCAGCCAGAGCAGAGAAATACCTTGTGTGAATGAATGAGTGAAGGAGCGTGTGGTAAAATTAGCAAGCGTGGACAGTCACACAGTCTCACGTGCACGTAACAAAATCACACAACTGAGGCTGGTGGTTACTACATGAAATTGGAGCCAAAGGTTAATCAGAATCCTCTTTTATCTCATTTTATAGTGCTATTATTGTCCTAATGAGGCCACTTTAATTTTAACACAATAGGACATTTTATTTTGGTGCGGATAATTTTAGACTCAAAGACACATGACTTCCCTAATTACAGGAGTTTCCTGTGCGTATCCCAGTGTTTCATCTGCCGTCATTTAACAGTGTTGGCTAAAAAAGCCCAAATTTGAGCAAAATGTGAGAAAAAAGCAGCCATTTCTGTATTAGTACCACGGTTAAGGCCAAAAAGAGGCAAAAAATAGAGGAGACCCTGCTTGTATCTTCCATATTGTAACATAGTGCTGGTGCAGAGACTCTTAGTGTCAGTAGAGGGCATTGTTGTTATAACGTAAAGCTCAATGATGGTTGGGTCCATTTTCTTTTTCTGATTCCTGAGCAGAGACAGTGTTCAACGCTTTTAAATTTGTTTAAATAAAGGCAATAAACTATGAAACATTTTACCCACTTGTCCAATAATTCTATTAGATTGTCAAAATCTCCGTTTAGGCACACCAAGCATGAAAATCACAAGAAAACGTTTGCAACAGCAGCAAGCTAATGTGAGAATTATTTCTACTCTGTTATCACTGATTGACCATATGCAGACTTACACATTCCTAATGTAATATATTTGCTAATTGTTCTTTGAAATGTAATTAGATCTATTGTGCTGACTATTGGAAGAGCAGAAAACACTATGCGAGGACTTGCTGCATTAGTAAATGAAGCCAAACTGCTCTATTTGCCATCATGCCATAAAAGGCCTGAAGCAGTGTTAACTTTTCAGAGCTGTGAAAGAGGTTTGCTCACCAGGGAGCCAATAGGCGACTAACCATCATATCAATGGGCTCCATTTGCTGCTTCTGCGCTGATCATGTCATGCCTAAAACTGCCAGTAGAAAAATTATTTATTAAAATTTTCAGTATTTAGAAATGAAGAAAAAAAACCCAAGTAAAATGCAGATGAATGTGAATGGGAGTCAGATATATATTGAATAAAAAACTGAAATACGCTGAATGTTGTCTGTTTGATACATCTGATCTTTGCAGCCGTATTCTCTCCTATTAAATCTCCATAATGAGTAAATTAGTGGGTCTCCATCTGTGGCATTGCAAACTTACAGTCACACATGCTGACTACATTCACAGATTCCCGCTGGGTGTGTTGGTGGAGAATAAACATACAGAGATTATTTCACACACTTTACAGCAGCTACTGTATAATGCACAAAAGCCCGCATTATAGCTCGCATATACACTGCAATTCACACGGACGCACGCTGCTGAAAAATGGTTGGCACAGAGAAGGCTTAATTTACAGTGTGAAGTCAAAAACGAACAGGTCTTTCTAGCAGTACTATTGATCTCACTGTCCAAACCCCCCACCCCCCCCCACTCCACCTCCCTTTCTCCACAGCTCTCCTCCCCCTTTCTCTCCTGCCCTCCCTCTGTGGTTACATTTCTTCCTGTGTCACAGAGAGCACTGTAACGTATATCTCTGATTCGCTGCACATTCATCATTGATTTGCCATGCCTCTTGCTTCATGCTAAGAAACAGAACACACCAGCTTATGTTTGGTGTCAAGTGAGCTCGACACTCAAGAAAGAAAAAAAAAAAACTCTTTAGACTTTTGGAGGATACTCTTGAGAAGCTGTCAAACAATAACAAACTAAAACAAATGTCTCAATTGATTTACTATGGCCTAGATTTAAGGCAGTGCTCCAAGCCTCAGAGCAGAAGAATTTAGAGAGAATACTTTAACAAAGTAAGATGTATTTTGTTTGTAATGTGCAAAAAAAAATAGGGTTATGAAATATTGGCCTGAAAAAAGGAAATGAGTCATTTTAATTCTAATTTGGAAAAATAGATTGTTAATAAACATAGACCTACATTTGAATGAACATGGAAGCCTAAAGGAGCCTAGGAGTAATTGCACAAAAACTGCAACTCATAATTATAGGCTTAGTCATTAACACTTTATCTGAGTGGAATACAACAATCTGTAACCCAATTTAAAATGAAAACCCAAGAAAAAAAAATCTGCACATGCACACAAATATAGAAAAATATAGAGAGGTGAACCGTGTATATTCTTGCACGCACAGGCACACTGACATACAGGCATATGCACAATCACACATAGTTTCATACATGCTGGCATATACACCCAGAGAGACGTACGCACACACACACTCCATTTACATATCATCTGCAGCCATCTGCTCTAAATGATAGGTAATTAACTCAGGCCTGCCTTTGTCTCTCAGGCTGGTCGGCTGACATATAGGAGCTCTTCAGGAGAATACACGTGAATCAAGGACTTCAAAAGAATGAGAGGACAGAGGAGTGAGTGAGGGGAAGGACGAGGATGATGTTTGTGAATGATGCTGCATAAACCTAGAGAGGCAGCACAGAGAACCATTTACGATGATGGGAGAAAAAAACACTGGAGATGATGGAAGGAGGACATGCTAGGTCAGAGAGGATGTAGACACGCACACAATCACTTGGGCACACGCAGTATATTGTGTGTGCGTTCAGCCTGCCATGCAGCTCACCTACAGTTCTGCGATCAAGGTCAAGCTGTATTAAACAGAGATGCTCTGCACAGTGCGGTGCATTAAAGGAATGCTGAAGCTAAGACTGGCAGCAGCCTGTTTATCCAAGAACTAATGAGTCAAGATGGCATTTCAGATGTTTCACCCTCTCACAAGGCACTGCGTTATGAAAATGCACTGTGCCTGAATACATATTTATGATGAAGAGTTAAAAAATACAACTGCCAGCTAGTCAAAATAATATTAAAATGAACTAAGAAATGATAATGATGAATAGAAAATATTCCAAGAATACTATAAATTGGTTCATGAAAAATAAACAATGGCAATAAACATTTTCTTCTGGTGTGGATCTGATTCCTTCCACTGCAAATGGTTCATTTGTTAATCCTTTCTCTACCATATCCATCTTCCTCAGCAATATCTGCTCCTCCCAGTAAGCCTGATATCCATGTCTGTCTCTGTTACAGCAGCATAGGGCTATAATTAGCCAGGTATCTCCTGCAGTAATGATGAGTGGGAGAGAAGCCCTGCATCTACCTGCTATGCTCTGCTGTAGTCAGATCAGGAGCCAGAGCTGCATGGAGGAGCCCCATTCCTCATCAAATGGGGATAATTACAGTGTGTGTGCAGATGTGATTCCAGGTAAGAGGTGACAGGGAGCATGGGAGAGGACGTTTGTCTACATGTTCACCCGTTCATCTCAAACAGTCAGTGGACTAGGCTGCAGTCGGCAGCTCTACAAGACAAGGGCAGCAGTAGAAGAATAAGATATTACAAGGCAGCGGTGTCGGTTAAAAAAAAAAAAAAAATGACAGTTTAAAGGGAAAAAAGATTTCAGTTTGAGGGGAGGAAAGGTGGAAAAATATTAAGACATGGTAGTAAAAACCTGATGAGTAAAGACAAAATATAAACATATGAGGGCATAACCTCAGTTGTCCAGTTTGTATGAGGGAGCATCTGTGGTGTGGACTATAGGGTGTGGTGCTGTATGGAGACACTGACAGATGACCTGATGCAGTAATTCTCCAGTGGCACGTGCACATACTCTCTCAGTTTGAGACAGGGAGGAAGAGAAAGAAATGGAAGCACACACACAGAGAAAGAGAAGAGAGAGAGTGTGAAAGAGAGAGAGAGAGAGAGAGAGAGAGAGAGAGAGAGAGAGAGAGAGAGAGAGAGAGAGAGAGAGAGAGAGACACA
>JAQQZY010000014.1:22160345-22191861 GCA_030068375.1 Ostorhinchus rueppellii
ATAGAAAGAGAGAGAGAGAGAGAGAGAGAGAGAGAGAGAGAGAGAGAGAGAGAGAGAGAGAGAGAGAGAGAGAGAGACTCATGATCAAAATGATGATGGTGATGTTTAAGATGATGATAGTGGCGGTCCCTTTATCTACATCCCACATCTGCAGTCAGCATACCCTCTAACCGCAGTGTCCCTCCCCAGACGCCCGCCTGACACGTCTGCACCGGTCAGCGGGATACAAACACACTAATGCACCATTCCAGCAAACAAACAAACAAGCGGTGCTGTGGTAATTGCAGTGATTAGGAGATAAGCGCCTGGAGAAAACCACGTGTTACAGAGGAAGCCCCCTTGTTTGACCTTTTGCCTGGCTGCAGTGGCAGTAATGCAGTCTGATTCCAGACACGTCTGACTAGCGCCACATACATCCACAGTATAGGTCATGGTGGTATAAACCATGGAGACACATACGCTTCTGTAGGCCTTCACCACAAAGAGCACCTTGAGCGTGGCTTTCAAAAACTACTTTCAAACAACAGCCTAAAACTATGATTTTTACCTCAGTACAGAATTCATAGTCTGAATATTTTCATATTTTGCACTGAATTTTGAAGTTACATATCAATGAACAAATTTCTCTCAATTCTATGAGGGCGTTTTTAGTAAGACTGTGGTATTAGTTCTTATGATGAACGTAAATGCTCATGTGGTATAAAGTCAGGTGCTTTTTTTAAGTAAGCATAATCAAAAACATTATTAGTCAGTACAGAATTTAATGAAAAATAAAACAATATTTAGAATATTTACAGGTGCAATATTGGTTTGTTAATTGCACTGTTACAGTGACTTGTCTTAAAAGCCTGAAAATCAGCAAGATGGACAATTTTACAGATAAATCCTCTGATTTCTCCTTTATAATAGTTAAAAAATACAAGTAACACATTTTTTCCCTCTATTTATATGTGACCACATGAAGACTCATAGCTGGTGACAAAAACAGTGATAAGTGCATAATCAACTTCCAAATACTGTATAGTGTGTTATTTAAAAAAAAAAAAGTAATTTATATACTGTTTAGAACTGCTTAATGTAAATGTTTTAGCTTTTTTTTTTAATCTTTCAAGCAGCATCATAGATTTGACTTGTTTTCATACAAATATGATGACACACTGTATACTACACAGTGATGTGTAGTGAACTGTGAACAAACAGGCACAAGTTCAAAATACACTGTTGAAATGAAATATATTTAAGTGTTCTCATGCAATGATTGGGACAATGTGATTCATTCTTGATAGATAAAGTGGAACTAGGACTCGATATGTAATGATTGTAAGTAGTTAAAGGTGATTATTAATGTGTATAAATAAGAATAAAAAGACAAATGTGTCTGAAAACAAAATGATTCCAACTTTATGGGCAACAGTGAACATAACTTAAAGTTTTACTGAGCACAATTCATTTCTGGAATAGAAACACAGACTCATCCTATAGGTAAAGGGAAAAACATAGCCATGATAGACAGGTCAATGTTACGACCTAATCTAGAAGTACCACATAGCTTTACATTTTAATCAAAATGAAAATGAATGTTTGGAATTCTCCCATACAGAAACGCAGCCATAGTTTAGGTTAAAAATTTGAATAATCTCAGAGATCCATATTCGCTCTCCAGCAGATCATTTTATATAGCATGCTCTCTGATCTGACATGAACTGATGTACCAACAAGTTCAACAGTAATTTAATAATTCAAGTTCAAGAGGCAACCCGCTCATCTACAATGTCAAAAAATGCAGTGAAACAAGACAGAAGGAAAGAAGCTCAAATGTTTATGCTTGTGCTGTTTTTCACAGCAATGCTACAGCCAGTAAAACTGGCTTAGTCACACATACAGAGCTGAAGGTGTTAGAAGAAAATCAATGGTTGGATTGCAGCGTAAGGTCCTCTGGGTGAGGTAAACACAGTTTGCTATACATTGTACCTCAGGAACCTTACAAAAAGCCTCCAAAGAGGGAACTTTTCAGTGCATGAACACGCCTGTGCATGCAAAAACAATACAATCTAGGACGAACATCCGAACGATTGAATTCAGAGTTGTAGCAGGTGGAGAACACTATTCGGTCACTGTTACTTATTGAGCGATTGGTTTAAAGGTGTCTCATGTTTGAGCCCACGTGACCCTCACCTCCTTCCCCCTCACACACACACACATCATCACACACTCCCCTCGCCTCCTGCTCCTGTGCAGCTCCCCAACTCTCAGGCTATGAAATGTACATCACACCTCCGATCTAAGGGAATCTCACCCCAAATCCTTCCTTTGAATTATTGAAGAGGACCAAGCCAGCTTGTCTCTGATTATCCTCCAATCAATATGCCTCGCCTCTCCTCCTATAACATCAAATGCCTCCGACGATCGATTCAGCCAATCAGAGGAGCCACTGCAGCTAGAAATGCAGAGTGTATTGTTCTGCATTGTTTACACTGACATCGCTTGGCGTGTATAATAGGTGTGTTTATGCTTGGGATAGGCGTGATTGCTGATTGACTGACATTCTCCTGTGTGTTTTTGCTGTCTGGTTTGTGGCACAGATAATTCTACTTGTTTTGTTCTTGAACTTAGCAGGACAATCAAGTTTTTTTATTGGAATGTAAACTACAGAGATGAACCATGAACTCTAAGGACACATTTAACAGCTGTTTTTACGTTGCACTGCTAACGCTCATCTTCTCACTGTACATAACCCAGACAAAGAATCAATACGAGTATGTACAAAAAGCTATAGGCACAACCATTAGTTTGAACTCTTGAGGTGAACAATACGTTTGTGCGATACAAGCACTAACGCAAGTTGGTTCATTTCACTCCCCAAAAGCACTTTTTTCTTTGAGATTGCAAGTGACTTGTAGTGATTTTCTTTTTCAATTACGTGCTGAAAGGTAAATCAACACCTTGCAACCTTTTACAATAAGAAGAATGAATACAAACATATGCCTGTAACCCTACAATTATACAAGGCACACACACTCTCGCTCTCGCAGGCCCATATAATGATTGCGGGAGGCGCTGGTCTATTATTTGTGAAATGGAACGGTTGATGTGTGATTGTTGTCTCTTGTGAAAGCTGTCTGTTCCTTCTTAAGATGCGGTCAGCCTGGAACACCTTTTCTCCTGAACACACTAGTTCTACACTCAATCTACGATGATAATCATGTTATTACACAGATTACTTGGATGACGCAAAAAAAGTAAACAATTTGACAACATAAGTACAACTATTCTTTTTCCTAAGGCACTGTACATGTCTGTTATGTGTGAGTGGCCAGCTCATTCTTCTAAAACAGTTTGGCTGCAACTACTGAGATTGATCTACGTCTCACAATGTATTACTTTATGTTTATGCTCTCGCAAATAACTACACTTAACCCTACAGAGACGTGCTGTTGCATCTCTCCATACACAGGCGCTCTGCAGTGGGATGGATGTATCAGCAAGCGCCAGTTGATGGCACTCTTCTCTCTGTACCAGGCTCCTGGATGCCCCTACTGCGTGCTCCGACTACATGATGCAGCTGGCCTCATTTTAATGATTTAAATCACTTGAGGTCCACCGCCACACATTTTAGAGGCTTGACTGAATTTATCCTCGTTGATAGAGATCAGTGCCCTCAGCCCTGGACGCTGCCAGACTACAGTAGAGGGAGAGACCTCTCCGACTGACACGATTGGATACAGCTCTCCGCTCTGATTTTACTTTTGATCCTGCCGCTCTGACTCTGGCCCTGGGGACAGATGAGTGGAATGGAACGGTAGAGATAGAGCCACGCACTCCTTTCTATCTCAGTGGTCAGCCTTTTATACAGATGCAGGAATGAGTACTGCTAAAATGTAGACTCATGTATATTAATCTGAGGAATTTCTAACCTCACGCTGCACCCATGTGAAGTATGGCATTAAAACACATTACTCCAGCTTGAAGTCCAGGATTCAAATAAATATTTCACCTCAATAAAAAGCTGAGAAGCACATGTTGTAAGTGTTTATGTATAAAAATGGGTTAATTCTTTTAAAAACAGAAACAACCATAATACATTGTTGTAAGCAGTTTCACAATGTATTGAGTCACAGAAAGAAAAGGCTGGTTTTCTGCTTCTGCAGTGAAAGTAGGTAGAATCACACACACATGGGTGTTAAGTGCCCCTGTTGAACAGCAGGGCACAGCGAGGTGGAGGAGGAGGACTAGATGGTACAAGTGTAACCTCTATACAGCAGGTTTAGGAGCCTACATAATGCTAATACACTTAGCAGAGAGCACATATGACCAAACAGCCCACATGCATAAACAGAGCTCGGTGGAACAACCAGCAGGTCACATCTGAAATGTGGCTTTTAGCCTTTGCATCTTACTGAAACGCAGGAGGACGGAAGCTCGCTCAGGCATAGATAAACACTGCACATGTGCGGCGAGTCATACCGGTGCAAAGCCAATGATTTTTCCCAGAGGCCCCTCCACGTGATTGGGCACGCTCAGTTAATTCTCTATGTTGACCCTGGAGCCCACTGCACTATTGATTATTGGGAAGGCAATATATGTGTGTGTGTGTGTGTGTGTGTGTGTGTACAATGTTGTGATGGTGAGCTACAGGGGGCAGCATGGCGACAGAGGGCATCATGGTGTGCCACGGTCAAATGAAGGACATGAGCGAGTGCTGCAGAATTAGAGCTGGGAGCCCGCGCCTGCCTGAGCGAGGGCCGCGCTGCAGAGGGAGAGCAGAAAATAGCACAGCTGAGGGAGACAGAGAGACAGGCAGAGACAGAGCACATAAATAACAGGGCTAAGATTTCACTACCCTTTTCATACTCCATCACCTTTTGGTTCACAGGTAGCTCACTGGAAGAAAGAACCACACATTTGAGTTCCCTAAAAGCCTGTCACCAGCGATCCATCAGGCGAGGGATCTGAAGTCCATTGTGGTTCGTTATACAGTCGACTGTATCACCAACACACACGTACACACAGTGCTCGAGAATTTACATAGAAAGCAACTGATGAACATTAGAACAATATCACACTAAGTTACATTGGGTTACTTTCAACATCAGTGCTTTCTAGAAGCAACCATTACTTCTAAGAGACGTTTTCTTTTCTTCCATGTGTGTTTTTAAAATACTTTTTGCATTTGATTAAAAATTATTGAGAAAAATTTGTTTCTAATACGTTACAGATTGCTCCTATTTTAATTACTTCATTTCATGTAACACACTGGATTAGATTCATTTTGATCATATGGTGTTTCCAACAAATGTGCAGCAATGTTTCTCATTTCAGAGGGATAATATTGTTGAATTTCCAGGACTGACAGGTGTTCTTATCCAACAGCATGGCCATTAGAATGGTCAGCCATTATATTCTACAAATAAACTTTTATATTTTTATTTCTTTTGGCAACAAACATATTCAGATGTAACAGTTTTGTCATTACCAGTGTGTAAATCAGTAACTGTAATTTAATCACAGATTTTTTTTTCCAGCTTTATTCGTCTTGTAATCTAATTACATGATACTGTTGCTTATAACTACAGGAGTTACTCCCCAGTAGTGATGTTGATTAAAGGCAGCTAAACTTTCTTCTTTATTTTTTCCTGTATACACTTTACATGTGTTTGAAGTTATGAGCTACAGTTTATCACACATGTTATGACAAGTATCCAAAGTAGTAACATGTCTTAAGGGTTTATTAATACATTATAATCTGTGCAGATGTACCTGCATCATCTGTACTTAGTTTACACTGTTTCCACTTGCCAACTTTGTCCTGTTTTTGTTTTCCTTCCCTCCCTCCTTTTTTGTTTTCATTTTTTTTAGTGTCATCTATCATGGGAAATTCGACCCATATTGTGTAATTAAACGATCGATAGCTCTGTAATAGTGAGGGATGTGTCCAGGCCCAAACTCAGGCTACCATGACTGATTGAGATCTGCAGTGTAGATCTGACTCTCGTCCTCTGTGGACTGAGTGGCTGAACCAGTGGACACAAAGTCCTGTGAAGGAAACCGTCCACCGGGGAGTCACGTGATCCGATTACTTTGGCAGAAAGTTGAAGCAATTATTATGTAGAATGTGAGATATATTTTCAATTTGACCATTTAAATTACTTTTTGCTACTTCAATAAAACCGGTTATAATGGGAAACACAGTTAATTCTATTATAGTTTAATTATGAGTCTTGGTAGCTATAGTTGAAGCTACACTAGTGTCATCATTTTAAAAAGTGATACCTTTGTATGTATGTGAAAAAAATCTATATAATAATTAAAGCACATTAGAAATCACAACTTTATTGTTAATGAAATCATTTGCACAATTGGAAAATGTTTAATTATTTTTCAATAAGTGGAATATCAGAATTGTGCTGCTTTGAAATGAAAGGTACATCAAAACATTACGTTACCTAAAGCAAACTTTGCATTTCCCCCTCCTGCTGCAGTAATAAGCAATGCACACCTCGACAGGTGTGTGGGTGTACAAGCAAAAAAGTGAACAAGGCTGTGGCCGACACAAAATCTCATTCCAGGGCAGCTGTTAAAAGCCAAATGTGGGGTAGTTCTGAAAATGCCAACAGCCATTTCTTATCTCTCATCACAACAATTAAAATAGTCTAGGAGGTAAAACATAATGAAACAAACCTGGACTCATGGGTTTCCATAGAAACGTGTATAATTATGTTAATTAGACCATTGTGAACAATCTATTCTGTCCAAATTAAGTAAATATGCTCAGAGATTTAAACACATTTTCTCAAGAATATACAGAAACAACGGCGCTCCTGACATTAAAGGTAACACATTTGGCTCCTTCAGGTGTAATGACATTTATGAGAATATAAAGATGAAGCTTTCTTTGTCCCTAATTACACTGAAGTAGGATGAAAAAATACAGTAGGAGAAGTAATTACAACAAACATCGCTTAAATTAGCATGTATATCAGTGTCATGCTTTTTGTTCTGCTATTAACACTGAACTCTAGTCTGGATCAAGTCAGAAGTTGCTTGTTTTAAAAGCAATTGTGCATGAGAGAGTAATCTGAATGACACAAACCAATACTAATTATGTTTTTTTTACACAGTTTTCTCTTGATCAGCACAAACAACTGGATGTTCATAATAGAGGTGAACAAGTTATATTTCAATGCATTTAAAATCTATTGCTTGAAGCAGAACAATAAAAGGCAAAGCGTATTAAAATGATTAGGAAACATTGCTTTTATTTCAAATCAATATGAAGCTTATACTATATGTAACGTTCGCATCGCTTCTACAGATTTATGTAGCTACTCTAAAAGCAACGCTTTCAAAGAAGTGTCAGAGGTCAGCGGTATAGCGTCAAGGAGAAGCGTCGGCTGTCACACTCGCCCTGTAAACCCTGACCTTTGGGGTGGCACATCATCCACAGCAGGTCATGGGTTCTTGGTCACATGGTCGCGGAGGCCTGTGGGGACTCTATAGTAGACATGAGCTACAACCGCTGCATGACAGCAAAACATGGCCACTGTGTAAAGATTAACCTCTGACTTAACATCCTGTCAAATGTTTCACCTGAGCAAAGTCTCAGAGTTACAGTCGGTCTGATATACAGCCACATGCAAGATACGCAAGGACTGTAATAATCAATGCGGGTCACAATTTAAGAGTTGTTGATGCCATAGCCTCCTTTTTTTAATTCTTTGTCACAGATATTACACTCCCCTTCACTAGCACTGCTAATAGTATTGATTCCCCTTCATGGTACATCTTCAATGTAAATTGTTCGCTGTGAGTTTTCAATTGATTGCACCAGACGATGAGGGAAATGTAAGCAGGGTAACAGTGAGGCCATTGATTTGTGAAGTGATAGATAAAAAGCATTTATCATTTTGGAGTACCCATGATAATTAATTGATATTGATTGAAGCGGGCTATGAATGCTGATAGTATGCGAGCAGCTTTGAGAGGCTGGACAGAAATGAGGATCCAACATTCATTCCGCTCTTGTGCACAGTGTGTCCTGAGAAGTCTAATACTCCTCTCCACGGCATTCAAGAAGTAAAGGAGATAGATATGCAGATATCTTGTGTAATTGAAGGTTATTATCATAATGCACTCTACCTTGTGTATTATTCATATTCAAATGGACAGGTTTGAGCTGAAAATATTTCACAACTCTCAGCCTTGATTGCAGATTGAGAGTTAGAGAATAGCCACCACTGATTTAAATTACACATGTGAAGAGGCAGGATGAGGGCTTGTCTTCTGTCTCCATCTGGAAGTTCATGCAATTTAAACATCAAATTATCAAGTTCAATATTTGATGTTTCCACTATTGCTGTTAAGAGGAGGATATGAGATCCACTTGTGCTTTGTTATAAAAATGGAGATTCCCGTATGCACTAAACTCCCCTGTATTATCCGTGGAGGCCCAGTGGTAGTAGGCGAATCATTTTAATGATGAGAAGGGAGAATTTGCAAGAACAGCCATTAGCTTCATTTAACTTAAGAGAATAATGTGGCTCTCGGAGCAAGAAGTCTTCCTTTTAGCGTTAGTGTGTGTCATGCTCCACATATATTGCTTCTAAGCTGGTTCAGAGGGAAACTTCGCCCTGGTCTATTGAGCCTTTATAGCTACTTAAAAACACCCCCTATGCTTCTTACTTTACCTTTCATTTCAACTTTCCAAACACTTAGTCCTACAGAGGCTGAGATTATAGAACTTCTACCCTTTAATTTCTGTATGATTGTCACTTCCTTTCCAACACTCCAGAGCCTTCTCAGATCACTAAATCATTTCCTTGACTCTTTTGAGCCAAAGGTACCCACATAGAAGTGACCTCAGCTTTGTGATCTGCTGGTACCTTGGCACACCTCTTCGTTATATTTATTTCTCTGGGAAATATCAAGAAGTTTGAACCTTGCTCTCAGTGACCCTGCAATGTGCTGCAATCATACTCAACAAAGCACTCTGTAATTACAAGCACCATCTCCTCTTCATCAGTGGTCGGAATGAAAATACCTGCAAATAACATGGACTCCTGTAGCATAGTAGATAGGATGGCTGAACTGTAAGCAGTGTGCAGATTTCATTTTAAATTAAATACCAATAAAAGGTCAGAGAAAGATTATTTGTTATCCTGAAATAAATACATGCACTTCAGTGATGAGGGCAAGAAATTACCATTTCAATTCACTTAAGGAATAGTGGAGTTTACTGCACAGTAATCAATCACATCAAACACGAACACACTGATGTCATTTTGTTGTAGAAATTTGCAGGACTGATTTCATGGATCTTCTGACCTCAGTAGTTGAAGGACAAAAAAAAAAATAAATCAAATACAGCTTTAGCTATTTGTTCTGATTGAAAAGTCACTCAATTAAGGCCAATGATACTGGAGGGAAAGAAAACCGCTTTATAATGTGACATTTTGCAGTTTCACTAATAGATTTATGATTTTATTTTGGGAAGATGAAACGGTTTGAATGAACGCTCCCACTCTACTATCACATTTTTCAGCATACAGATGTACATGCAGTTTAGTGGAAAAAGGCGGACAGCTGAAATGTAGGCAGATGTCAGTGGAAAACTCAATAAATCAAACGCAAGAAGGAGCTCAAGATGGAGACAAAAGAGAGCGGGCGAGAAAATTAAAGAACAACACTGAAAAAGGGAGAGGTGGAAAGAGAAAAACATAAAGCGAAGCTGGGATTTCACCACACGCTTTTCTCTGATTTGCTGAAATTCATAATCCTCTGTCTTCTTTCCCACACCCAAGATCCATTCCCAGCATCCATAATTCTAAGCACTAACCCAATCCCCCTGTTCACTTTCAAACTCCATTGTTTCTTATCACAGTCAAAGTGGTTGCTGCACAGATGTGGTGTGTGCTTTTTTAACACACCAGCAGCAGCAACAACAACTGATAAACACCTCAGTTTGCTTCTTCTCCGTTTTTCATCTTTCCCCGTTTTTTCGGCTTTGATTTGAGCTCCTGCAGTGACCAAAAGATACCAACAGCAAGTGTAGCGCGCTACACACCATAGCGGTCTCTTTGTCCACAGCTAAATATACACTGTTACTCTCATCTCTTGTTATATTTTTAATGGCTCCAGTGCACTCATGTTGCAAAGTCTCTCCAGGCCAGATTCTTTCTCTTCCCCTCTCCTCTACGGCCCTTATCCCTCTCGCCTCGGGGCACTCGCAGGCCTGCCGAAAGAAATCACCCCCGCATCACTGGAGACATGCAGACACCCCCCTCACTGCTAAAATAAACTGCTCACCTTCCCTCTGTATTGTTAGCCCATCAGTCTCGCTTTCAGGTGAACAGGCTGCTTCTCTCGCGCTCCCAACCTTCCCCTGTGGGTTATTTTAAATCAGCGCAAATGAAATGGCGGCTTATGCTTAAGTCAAGCCTCATGCTGACATGATCCCACGCTAGAGCAACTGAAAGGTGATTTTGTTTTTAGTCAAAAGCTGCAGGGTCACATCGTGCACCTATAGCGATAGTGAGCTCTTTTTATTCATCCTTGTGTAGCAGTACATGTGGCACATATGGACCTGGAGGCATGAGGAGAGTATAACAGTCACGGGGAAGTACAAGTGGATTTTTTTTTGTTGCCGTTGGAGTCCTGTGCAGAGCTCCTCCATTACATGAAGCTCCATGCAGCTGTTCCAAAATGGCTGCCTCTGTGTTTCCGTTCTGCCTGGTGTCAGAGGACTGAGCAGAGGAGGAAATATGTGCTGCTGCGGATGCATACAGATTAGGATTAGAGCGTGAGCTGCAGCGCTGAGGCCTTTGTCATTAACAAGCAGTTTTAATCAGGGTCTGTCCCAGGGCTCTGCTGCTCGCCTCAGGAGCCCTGCAATCCTCAGAGAGCAGGAAAGGCAGAGATAGAGGGAGACGGAGGAGAAGAAAAGAGAGATGTGCAAAAAAAAAAAAAGCAAGGGGGGATAGGCGATATAGGGAGAAGAGGAAGAGAGAAAAAAGAAAAAAAAACATAGTAGGCTATCATTGAGGAAAGGGTGGGGGAGGTAGTGTGTAGAGCAAGGAGCGCTGGATGTGCTTTTGCATCTACATGCTCTGTATATCCAGCAGTAGTAGGCAAGATGGCTGCTGGATGTGCTGTGCTCTTCATTACACTCCTTCTATGTGTTATTGATTTTTCACTGGCCAGGTGTCTGTGTATTATTTAAATGTTAAGATGTCAGTGTTGGTAATCACCGGCTCTATTGAAAGGCGGACTGCGCGGCCACAGCCACAGACCTGCAGAGAACCCAGGCAGGCAGATGAATTATTAAGGAGAGGATGAGGTTGTGGGACATTTCCACCGTCGCCTCGCGAATGTCATCCTACTCAGCCGGGAGACACACAGGCACAGGCTGGCTTGACAAAAATCGACAGTGACTTCCTCCTCCCCCACCCGGAACCGGTTTGATCCTGATTGCAGACACTGCAGCTGGCAATTTCCAGAATAATCTGCAGCTCCAGCCCTGCCTGCCCTACCCCCCACAGATCCGCCAGCTCTTCCCACCCCCACCCTGCCTTGTGCCCCGGCATCCTCCACGGCCCTCCAGCAGCATCGATAATATGGACAGGAGGAGAGGCCTTTGATTTGCTGAATCAGAGGATCCCATCTCACCGCCACTGTGTATGTGTGTGAACATGTGGATGTGCTGGATAGAGCCAAAACACCACATCTAATGGGGAACCTTAATGTAACGGCAGAAAGTCCTGTTTTAACACACAGAATTTTTAGAAATCTTCCACAGCAGGTAGCTGATGGTTAGATAACAGCAGAGTAATAAAAGCCAAAGACACCACTGCCATAAATATTTACTGGTGTAGGACAGATGTATGCACATTAATCAATAAATATGAGGAACAGATCAGAACTGGTGACACCCAATGTCGTATTTCTGAATAATTAAAACAATCATTTCCTCATCTGCACTTTTGCACGCTACAGTTTACTATCTGCTCCCTCTTTTATGTTGTCGAGTTCTCATATTTATGATTTTATCTCCCTGTCAAACAATTACAGCGTCTTCAGCGCACTGTTTGTTTTTATGACATTCATCCGGAATAATGTCAGCATTAAAACACTGACTGGGTGTCACTGACAGTGATGTGACCACCGGAGAATGACTGAAATCGAATTATAAGCAGATTGTTTGTCGTGTGACTAAAACTGAGAATAAAATAGAAACAGCCTACAAATTTGGGATGTCAGTTGGCCAGTGTTTTCATTCATTTATCAAAGGCTCACACCTCATTACGATGCATTATTTTACAGGCTGCACAGGGCACAGGATCGATTGTGAACACTGGTAAAATTCTAGCTGCCTTAATAGATAGGCTTTGTCACTCACTGCTGGTAAGTGGAAACCTAGGGAGAGGAGCTGTCCTCCCACATGCAGCTGCTTATAACAAAAATAATTGTCCTATCAGATGGCTTTTCCTCTTCTAGTCAAGTTTATTAATACACACTTGATTACAAAAGCAAGACAAATCCTTCCTATATCAAACTAATCAACACATCTTAAACAGCGTTTGTCATTTTGCATGATGGTGCAGCAGAAACATGCAATCTTTACCTGTCTTACC
The DNA here is from genome assembly GCA_030068375.1 of Ostorhinchus rueppellii. Taxonomy (NCBI): domain Eukaryota; kingdom Metazoa; phylum Chordata; class Actinopteri; order Kurtiformes; family Apogonidae; genus Ostorhinchus; species Ostorhinchus rueppellii. The sequence continues at coordinate 22,172,972 of JAQQZY010000014.1, forward strand.
ACAGCTCTGTTTAATATAACAAAAACTATGACTGAAGGAGAATATTAGCTTGTTTAGCATCCAAACAAGTCTGTGTGTACATGCTACCATGATATGCTTATTCAAGATGAAGTACTTAATTTGTGTGGAACTCCAGAAGTCAGATAATTTAATGCAAACTGTTTAAACACAAATTGTTAAGATATGAGAAAAGATATAGTGCAGAGATACTGTCTGATGTCACAAACAGGAGTGTATATTTATAACACATGATTTACTATTTGTGTATTATTTACTCAGCAAGCAGAGGGAACTATACTATGCTATGACATGAAATATGCTTCAGTGGTTTCAACTAGAACATGTACATTAACATGCCTCTCCTGTAAGAGTTTCTGAATCCATGAGCTAAGCCTCCCAAGAAAAACATTAAGTGCCCAGTTTGCATTATTCACTTATTGTGCAACCTGCTATTATTTGTGCAGTTACAAATGACAAAGTAATAGAGGGAGACTATGGAACAATGACCACAATGCATGGCCTGAATTTACAATATCTTCACATGCACCTCTGACACAGTGACAGGACGCATCAGTGTTGGGGTGACTAGAACAAGTCACGATTACTCCAGAAATGGAGAGTAATTTTCTCTCTATTTGAGATACTAGGTCTCAGCACAGATAGACATAATAAGATGTAAATTGGCTCAGGGCTGATATAGGGGAGGGGTGCCTCACTTGGAGTAACATGAACAGCAATTAAACATGGGAGAGATGGGTGTGTGCATTGTTTCCGTGGATGTGAGCTTGAGCAGCGCCACCAACCAACACATCATCGTCAAACACATGACCAGGGCATGCCCACTCTGAGGCAGGCAAAAGAAAACAACTATATAACTATTGTCACTTTGCTTCATAGTTTGATAGGGATGCCTTTTAAATTCACATACCACATGATTTAGCCAACTTCTATTCAAGTAATACTTAAGGTTTCTCGTCATCTTTGTAAATGGTGACAGGGTTTTAAAAGAGATGTGCATTAAATTCATATTTTGCTTGCATTAGGAACAATTTTAGAAAAAAATAATGGCTCTGTAGACTGATAAAATTACTGTTTGTCCAGCAAATGACAAGGCACACATATCAGTATAATGTTTGACTGGCAGTCGCAGCAGCCCATTCAGTATTGACAAGTTCAGGGGTTGACATTGTCTGTGGCTCTTGGGCATCCAACTTAAAGTGTTATGTTTACAAACAGGCTGCAGGCTTAATGGGACTTGGGGGAGTCAATTGGCCCTTTGTGCTAACGATTAAGACCATTGAGAAAGAATGACAAGCCTTGGAAAGAAGGTCTGCACATTTGTATGGTTGTGCACACATGTGAATGCTAAGTGTATGTTTATTTGTGGTTCTAGTTCTGGAAATAATTGGCAGCTGGCCTAGCAAGGCCATTCTTGAACTGTGTGGCTAAATGTGGCCCACTGTTGTTGCTGTGTACACAAAGATCTCAGTACTGCTGCCACAGAAAAAAAGACAGCAATTAAAAAACACTTATTTTAATGTCCTGTTCTAGCAGATTGAGTACATTGAGTTGGCTCTAACTTACATAAGGGCTCTGGTGGACTGGATGCACACTAAGGCCATGTGAGTGAGGGAATTCAATGAGTGAGTCATGTCTAGAGTGGAGCGTCTCTTTAATCCTGGAGGCTGAGAGCAATGGCACAGCAGGACCACTGCAGCAGTCAATAAAACACAAACACATTTCTGGATGAAAAGTGATGAGGGTCACAGATAATATACAGACCAAAATAAACTTGTGGAGGGCATTCAGTCAAATTCCTGGAAAATCTACATAAACAAAGACTTCTGAACAGGATGTCCTCGTGGCTCAGGAATGAAACAAGGTGGACGTCAACACCACTGCCCGCAGAACTAAGTAATTTAAAGATTATAGGGACAATTATAATTATTTTGGGAGATAGCAAGTAACCACAGTCCATATAAGATTGAATGGTTGTTGGTCAGCCTAGGATGAACTGAAGCCATGTCCAGGGTGTTCCTCATCTTCGCCCTTGGTAGCAGGGACAGGTTCCATCACCCGTGTGACCTTGATGATGACAGCGCAGTTCGGCAAATGAATGAATGAATGAAAAGTCAACATTTTACGTGTTGGTGTTGCTACCATGGCCAATCCATGAGTCAAAACCAGGATGTAGAAGCAGTGTGGTCACATGTTCATTCCCTGTTAGACTGAGAGGCCAGTGATATATAGTATATATTTGAAATACAGCCCTGTTTACATATTTCTGACAAATATTGGTATAAGAGATTGCCGTTGACCTTAATCAGCAACGAATAAAAATGAACAAGATAACTCAAAAGCTCCTCTTGCATCCTAGTCGAGGTTGTTTGACTCATCCCATAATGTCAGCTGTCACTTTCATATTTCATTTTGTTTTTCCATCACATTGCAGTACACATTCATGGAACTCTTGAGAGAACTGAAGGCAGGATCGCCAATGAATGCATACGTAGGTTCAAAAAGCTGTGGATTTGGAGCTTTCTTTGGGTCTGAGATGTATTTTATTCATATCATGCACAGAACCTTCCCTACCTGTCCAAAGTTCAAGTTCACTTGTTTGATGTCGGCTGTCTCTGCGTCCCTGGTGTGTGTGCATGTGTGAGTCTGTGTATGAAAGAGAGGAGAGACAGCCGGGAGAAGGAGGGAGTGTGTGTGGCTGACTGTGTCTCTGATGTGACAGTATGTGTGCACACTAGCTATGTAATTTAGTCCTTGTAAATTTATAATTTGGTTAGCCCAACTGCTCTCGGAGTCTGTTGGAATGCTGCCAACCTCATGCTGAGTGTGTGTATGTGGGTTCATTGCCGTTACTACCACTCGTAGCTCACTCTTCCTCATCCTCCTGGCTTCTCACATCAATACACCACAACCTTAAAGCCCAAGGTTGCAGCTTACCGTTCTCCTCTGGCTGCAACATGACAGCATCACACCAGTCATTTCTGCAGCTCAGCAGCATTTTCTCCTTTCAGAGTGACAGTGGCGTATATAGCCCACCATCTGTGTCTGTGGGCTCCCAAGTAATGTGATTGCGGCTCTTGGTGTATCTGCACTGAGTTGTGGTGGTGCTGTAACCTAGATGGATGGAGAGCAGCTCGCAGCGCTCGGCTTAGGTAATCAGCTGGAGTGCTGGCACGGGCAGAACAACACCTGCTGCTGAGGGGAGTAGCCAGCGCTAATTGCAGGAGAGTGATGGGGGCCTTGCCGCTGCAGACGCCACCGACAGTTCAGCCTAATGCAATTAGCTGCCATGTTCTCCTCCAGCAAAATTGTATTATGATTTTTACATTTAATTTAGTCCGCGCAAAATGAAATGGTATCAGAGAAGAGAGATAATGAGAGCAAACTGATATTGAAATCTGCACTGTGATGGGAGGCTATTAATGAGACAATGAAACACTGTGGCCGACAACATGGTATACACTGGTAAAACACTTTAATAGTGTCATTAGGAAGATCTTTCGTTGTGTTATTGCTTGAAGCTGAAGCCTACATAGAGGCGGTGAAAGCTTATACGTCCTCTCCTGTGTGCTTCCTCTACCTCACAGCTCCTTATAGTAATTTACCAATATTGATTGAGTATTGATCACCAACTGGTTTTCTTTTCTCCACTTTATTGATGGCAAAATCCATCTGTTGGAGTGCATGTTTATGAGGAGTTTTCATTGATTTTCCTAAATGGCCTCCTCCTTTTGTCTTATTGGTTCTACTTCAAATCAACACATTCTACTTATACTAAATACTAATGTCTTCTTCTAAATATTTAGTGATGAGCTGGAGTTTTGCTCAGCGGTCCAGCTTGTATTTAATCACATATCAAAGAGAATTTTGTGGTTTATGGTTGCAGAGGTGATTGCAGGGTCTTGGCCCTATTAGAGAGAGCTTCTTCGAGGCTCTAGTCATCTAGCTCAGCTAAAGTAAAAAGCAGAGCAGAGAGACAAGCTGCTGCAGTGTGACTTTGCTCCTCTCCTATGCTTTGATTCATTATTCAGCACCCGAGAAGTCGTCCTGCAATCCCACAGCAGCGCAGCGAAACAGGCATACACACTCGCATATATAGACATGTAGAGAAGAGAGGCTCACACATGCACTCACACAGAGCTTGTGAACATGTAAAATGTAGAAATTTGCTCACATATAAACCATACAGACATCTATACTTCAATTCTTTGTTTAAAGTATGAACACACACATAAACATGAATATGAGGACTATATCACTGAAGCACACACACACACGCACACACACAGACACACACATACACTGCCCCCTTCTGCCTGTAGTGCTGGCCTGCATGCTGTATGGAAATGTTTCTCCTAATGACTCCGTAATGACAGCGACTTATGTCCTTACCATAGTTGATTTGTTTCCTGGGTTTTAAGAGTAGATTATTTCCATGGTACAGACTTAGCGTAAGCCGTTCAGAAACCACAAGCACTGCACTTCAGCCCCGGTTTGGGATTTTAGCCAGGTCTAATCAGATTAAAGCACTGTTTTCCCCCCCTCTTCTCCTTTTTGAAACAACATGCCACACTGCTCTCTCGGTCCTGCTACATGAGCCTGAAGGAGCGGGCCAAAAACAAATTGCTTTTAGTGGAGGCTGACAAGCAGTTGTGTAGAGAAAATAAAAGGTTGTTTGGAGCAGATTAATTCTCCTTCACAGGAGAGCCTGGCTGCATGGCTGCCGTGTGCATTCTTCCCTCAGTGACGGGGAGAAGATAGCTTCTTTGGGAATTTCTAAGACGGGAGGAGCTCATTGTTATAGACTTAGCAAGGCTGGGGATACTTTCTGAAAGAGATAAAAGCTAAATAAACTAGCAATATCCATATCTAATGTACAATAATGGCATGTCGCTATGGTTAATTCAGACAGATTCAAGTTGGTATTAAGTTCATCCCAGAAAAGACAGTCGTGTTAGACAATATGGCTGAGTGCAGATTTGAAATCATCTCCAACCTGCTCGTCCAGTGAACACATACCAACTAATAACCACACTTGATGTTCTCATCCCATCTCATATCAGCTCCCTGTCCTGCAAACCCTGTTGAGCAAATATAATTTCAGAGACATTCTCTTCTCATTAGTTTCACAGTCGTATTACAAATAGAAGAGAAACAGCTGTGGAAATATATTTCTGGTGGATAATAATGCATCACGCCTCTGGTCTTAAGTGGTTTGGTTCTTGTCTGTGGTTTATGGGAGAGGAGTCCTGACTTCTAACCTGTGAAGGGTGCTTGCTGGCCTGACCTGGATCCTTCAGCATGAATTAAGTGAACAATGGAAGAGTCGGCTGAATGATGGCTCCACGCGCCTTTGTGCCTCTGTTACAAAACCACTCCTAAAAGGGCGGCCTAGATGACACACTCTCTAGAAATCGATCACATTTACTCAGCCCCTGGGCCTTCCAAAAGCTGGATTTAGAGCAAAAGAAAAAAATTTAAGCAAAATGGCAAAAGGAGAATGAAATGAAATCCCCTTTGCATTTAAAAACAGAATGGAACAAAAGTGAATGGGTGAGTGAGGAGAAATGCCTTAGTCCAGGTCTACTTTGCAGACTTTGACACGCAGTCATGCGGCAAATTTCATCAGCAGTAGCCCTATTGATTTTTAACCCTGGAAATATAAGACCAGGGAAGTCGGGCACAGAGTTATCCATGGATGTTTGGGTTGGTTATCTGTAGCGCTTCTGTGTCTCTGCCTCCTTCCTGGGAGTGTGAGCATGAGCAGTGCTCTGTCAACTGTCTGACAACACTCAGCTAACACAGAAACTGAGCTTTACAGACATGATACTAGATTGAAAAGACAGACATTGAATCCAGCACTGGGAGAATTCGATATTTCTATTGTATCCGCTGATTCCAGTAAAATCAAAGAAACCTGACTGCTGAAACTGATGGTTTGACTTCCATTTAAAAGCTTTTATATCAAACCAGGACACTGCTGCAGAAACACAAATAAACAAATAAGAAAGAAGTAGCCTCATAAGAAGTAGCTCCTGTCATAAGTTCTCTCTAAGTGGAGCCTAAACAGAGGTACAAGACTTTAACTCAGCTGTTTCCAGGCTTACAGTGACCCAGCGATCAAACGGTTCAAGGCCGGCTCTCTGTGACAGGCCCATCTCCTGCTAATGGGTCACACAGCCATTGAAGTGCAGGGGTTTGAGGATGGCAGATCAGTTGCTCTGCAGTTTGGATTGTTTTACAGTTCAGTTTCAAAATGAGACTTTGTGTGCAGGCTCAGCAGTGTGCAAGCTGAGAGCTGGAGGCGGTGAGGTCTCTACACCAGGCCACTAAAGAGGACAGAGGAGCAGGACCAAGCTCTTTAGTCTCCTAATACAAAGCATGAGTCACTCTTCTGAAAAGGGACCGAGACACGCAGTTTGAGTCCCTTTCTGTTTGGCCTGAAGCATTTCATAAGCCTTAAATAAAGAAAAGAGGGGCGCTGCTATAAGACTGGTTTGCTTAATGGAAGTCACCCCGTTGTTTCTAATGCTTACTCTACTAAGGACATTATAACCAAAGTGACCTCAAGGCACCGCTGTCTGGCTGGCTGCAGGGTCAAGGTTAAGCGTCAATGTCCAGTTATTCTAGTCAACTTCCAGACACAACCCAGCCCATCTGCGTCAGGCCTGACCTCGCTTTCCATCACAAACACACAGAAGATGACACGCCAAGGAGGATCTGAGGAACCCCCCCCTCTAAATAAAGAGATGTGATTTCATAATGGTGCCCTATCAGACCTCCACGCGCCAGGGTTATCTGTATGACAAAGCAAGTTTACTATTCCATGCATTTTCATGAGTGCACCAGGAGAGGTGGATAAAAGAAAAGGGTAGCAGTTAGTGACCTGGAGGTCAGGGGGTAGAGGGCTCCAGCTGGTCACACTACGTCCTCATTGACTGATTCCATATCCACCCTATTGTGTTTGGCGCGTGCCCATTGTTCTGAAGGGACATTAAAATGCATAGATTCCTGTCAGCCATTTCACTGCTAGTTGACCTTATTAGTTAAGGCAGATACATAAAACATGAAGTTTAGGATCATTAGATATATGCAATTCATTTAAAGAGATGATGGTCAACAGTGAATATAGCTGCTATATCTAAAGAGATACTCAGTATTCATAGCACAACCTATACAACATACAGTCTGTCATTACGCAGTGTGGTGTGGTAATGACAGCAAACAAATCCTTGCTGTAGGTGAGGAAATATATTCAAACAATAAACCGAGGTATAAATGCCTCTGGAAATTCGTTGTGCTCTATGGAATCTCCAGGCAGCCTATTGTAGGTACTTGCCACCCTGCCCCCACTCTCCTCTCTATTTTTCTTCTCTGCACGGTTCTTACAGAGCACACCCAGACATACTGCAGCGAGGAATGGGAAAAGAGAAGAAGAAAGGGGAGAGGGGAGGAGAGAAGAGGTGCTGATACTCAGTAATTGAGGGGCAACCCTGTCACAGTTGACCTGCAGGAGACCAGGGATAAAGTGTATTCCATTTTCTCTCTGCTTTCCTGGGACTGACAGCCTGCAGAGTTCCAGGTCTGACAGACCTAACTGAGGGCTGTCACCCTCAGCCCACCTCTCCCCAAGTATATGTGTTCTTAGTCTCACACACACACACACACACACACACACAGGCATTACACACAATGCACTGTACATGGGGAATGTGAAATCAAATATCAGGTTCATATTGCCCTGCGTGTTAAACTGAATTTCAGCTTTACCCAAAACAGGCTGCGATCCATCTATCCCAAATATCTACAGTATGTCAGCACAGCCTATTTTAATGCGCTTCGGCTGTAAAAACTAAGCACCGGCGCTCATCACCAGAAGCGCATCTCCAAAAAATGGGGCTGATGCACTGACGGATAAAGGGAGTATATTTAGACCCCAGTCCCTGCCCTTTGTGTCTTCCTGATTTGTTCTAATGTGGGAGCCTAATCCTGCAAAAGCAGATTATACATGTATTAAATTCCTTAAAATTGCAGTATTTTTAATACCACATTTGCAGTGGAAATGCAATGGAAGCAGCTTACAAAATATCCTCCCAAATTGTCTCTCTGCACTAATAAAGGGTAGAGACATGTGAGCAAAATGAACCATATAAATGAAAATTATCTTTCAAAAAGACATTCTTAAACTGATGATGTTTTTATATAAGAAAGTAGCGAGAAAATACTGTAGGACAAATTAAAAAGTTAATGGCTGCTGACATGAGCTGTGTGCATGGATGTGTAATTCCTCCAAAATAGTTGCACTAAGAGACAAAAAGGTTTGCCGACTTTACTTGTGTTGTTTTACTAAATCAATATAATATCACTGCCATTTTGCACAGTCTTTTGCTGTTCACTGAATTCTCCATCTCATAAAAACCCTCAAGTGGATTAGCTCCAAATGAGAACATGAAAGTGGGCAGAAAGAACAATTCAGCTGAGTTTCTGCCTTACAGGCTTGGTGCATGTAGTCTAAATCACTTTTTGCATTAATGGCTTTTCAGGGGAAAAAAGAAGTCAGATTCACAATGACCTACTAAATCATCCATGTAAAAGACAGAAAATTGCAAATAATTTAAATGGCATTTACATGACTTGCAAATGATTTTAGTTGTGAGACATGAATATGGGTGTAGATCCAGTCAGAGGTTGTGGACGTAGACGCAAAAGGGGGGCCTCATAATATATTGTTTCAGCACTGCCTTTGCGATGTGTGCATGCAATGTGAAATAGGGAAAATTAAGTCAATAACATCCAGAAAATAAGCAAGGAATGGAAGAAAAACACAAAAAAGAAAGATTTAGTCGTAAAGAGAAAATTAACTACAATTTTCAGAATTATTTCAGCTACAGAAATGATGGTGTTGACCGAAAAAAATACTTTATCAACAGTGAATTCATGGTTAGTATGCCGGAGTATTCAAAGACCTTATTTCCTTGCAAAGTGCTCAAAGTAAGAAGTAATTTTTCAGCTTTTATTAATATTACTATTTATTGTCCGTGCAAATGCAAGTCTGGAAAATCACCCCAATTACTCTAACATGATTATTTCTTCCCAAATAGAGATTTTCTACTTATCTGGTAGAAAATTCATGCTTTTAAATATTGCAATATATACTGTAGGAAAAAAAAATGCAACATCAGTTCTTTCCAATATCTCACAGCCCTAGAAGATATTAATACACACTCTAACCAAAGGCGTCCCCACTACAATCAGTGTCCGCCTCTGTACACCTGACCCAGTGAGTGTCCTCTCAATGACAATATGGCCGCCCCCACAAGCTGTAGCTAGGCCGCCATAATGACACAATGTACCCATCTGCCCTTCAAACCAGCCCAGCAGCGTGAGGCTGACCTGTGTATGCGTGTGCGTGTGTGTCCCATCTGCCCTTTCAGCCAGACGAGCGGCATGAAGCTGACCTCTGACCCTTAGGATTATGGTTCCACCATGTGCCAGTGAGCAGGGTGATGAGATTGACCTATGTGGACCACTGAGTGTGCGTGCGTGTGTGTATTTTACTGATATGTTACTGTCTCTACGTGCACACACACTCACGTGCAAATGAAATACTGCTTGCACTGCTCGCTGTCAGATCCATAAATCAATGCTTCACTGTCCAAATGAGCATCACATGAAATGTGTCGTAGTGAAGTGTTTAAGTGAAATGCTCTACTCACTTAGTTTACATACATGTTAAGTAAAGTGTGTGCACATGTGTGGTATATAAATACGTATATACAAGTACTCTCCAGTGAGTGATCTAATGCGGGTCTGAGGACAGGCTGCCATCCTGAGCTCTGACACAACCAATCATCGCAAAGCCAGCATGATCGCCTTGGCAACCCCTGTCACCACATAGTTTTTTCAGTGTGTCGTCCAATCAGCAAACACCACAGCCTCTCCAAGCTCCTCCCACAGGGTTGGAGAGGTGTTACCAGCCGTTGGTGCAGAGCCTGCTGCATGAGCGGATGCTCTAATCTGGATCCAGTGAGGAGAGGATCACTAATCTCAGATTATGGCTCTCTGGGATTAAGACATGCTGATGCACAGGTTTGCACTCACCTCCAATCCCCAGACCTCTCAATCTGGCTCTATGCTCTGAACCTCAAACCTCACTCAGAGAGGTCCTTTAAAGTTGAAGCTGTGGCTAATGGTGTTGGCATGTTGGTTTCTTCTGTTTCAGATGTTTTCTGAAGTTACTGCCCAAGTGTATAGAATGATTTGTGGTATGTGGGTGCTGTGAATTGTTCATCCACTGCCGGCGATGGGTTGGCGGAAATGAAAGTTTCTCTGTTGCTGCTATCTGACTGAGCATAAGTGACGAGGGCATCAGGGAGGGAGGTAAACAAAGCAAAGCAGACACTCCATCTCTATGGGATAGCAAATCACCATGCTGATACATACAACATGTCATATAGCGTAAGAGAAGGGACAACACAGGAAACAGCTCAGACAAGACAAACAAAACTTCATGAAAACATATTCGCCAGTCTTTCTGCCACAAGAATTTCAGCCGGTACTTGACAGCATTTCTCAAAAGTGTACTTCAATACAGCTTCTGCACTGGTGGAACAAAGAAGACGGAAACATATTTATGCTGTAAAATTCCCTCAACTAATAAAATACCGAACATTTGATTCATAAGTGGCAGTTGTCAAGTTTTAAACTCACATTTCAGGAGTTTGTCATGAAGCCAAATTATTTCTACATACAGGACCTGCAGCAGAGAGACAAAGAGGAGGAGAAAAAGAAAAATGATGTCAGTGCGAAGAAATAACTGTTCAAATATTGTTCATTACAATAATTCATACATCACATAGTGATGTGTAAATTAGGGCCTCGGAGTCAACACCCGCACAAATAATTAAGCTGAAATATTAATGATGAAATGTCCTCACAAGTCTGCAGCCCATGATCAATTTGAGGTTAATGAGTCGTTTATCTCCATCCAATCCCTGCTCATCTCCTGCCAGTACTCTGCTGCTGGGCCATGAACACGGAAGAGTCCTCCATATAGGGTGGATAAATGTGCAAATGAACCCCTAAACAAAATCAATTTAGTCTTCACACTGCTTTTTTTCATGGTTGAAGAAAATGAGACGTGGACTCATGATTCCCCACTTCTGAACTCCTCCTCTTTTTTCTGATTTTTAGGAGTTTTAAACCTGAGCCTCATTGAGCTCTGTCCAAAAGCACAAACTGGTGGCACTAAAGAGAACCATCAAATATTTGCAGATTTGTTTTTATTCTCAGTGGTGGATCATCCATCTCCGTGCTGACTCAGTAACTGCACTGTGCTTGCCCGGGGCTGTATCAGAGTGTTATTATTTGTGTCTGTGACATGATGCCTGTTTACACTGGACAGCAGTAGCATTTCTGTCTTTCTCTCATTTACTCGTTAGGGACCTTCCTTCTATTCTGAAGCTGATTAGTCTTGACCTGAGCAACCTAGTGCTGCTATATCCAATCAGCCTAATCACTCAAACTCTTGCCTTCCCCCACCTTCTTTGCACTAATGGGCTTTCCCTGCTCTGGTGACTTAGCACTTAAGAGCTAGGCGGGTCACTACTTCAGGAAAACCCTGTTAAAACTTCTTACCCACTAACTGAGCTGACGCCGTCCTTCACTTCCAGGCAGCTTATGAAGAAATAACCAGTGCCATCCGTAGTTACTCTTATTTACTCATATGAGCGGTGGATAACCCAGTTGCCAGCATGCCTTCGTAAGAATTTGCATCACCTCCCAAAGGGCAAGCAAATTAATGAATATTCACACTTAATCTATAGCCCACGGCAGCCATGCATTATTCATGAGTTGTTGCTGTTTTTGTGGTAGCACATACACATCTCAGTTTTGTCATCGCAAATCATAATTTCATTTTCCCCTCACTTCATTTTCTGCCATGTGCAAGTGATGGCTGCACTTGTTAGAGGCATGCAGCAAATCACTGCATGGAATCAGTCTGACAAATGTCTTTAGCACCCCGCAGTTTTTAATCTAACGACTAATATGGAGCCTTGTCCTTAACGGAGAGATTCATACTTCTTAATGCTTACAACAACATTTCTAATCTGAGATTCAGCCTCTGGTTCTCACCGGGTTTTCATGTCAGCAAGGACTGTGGCTGTCACTAAGCTGCAGAAGGCTCCGAGCAGCAACGGTAAAGACATCAGAGAGACAGGTGCCATCTTGAATCACGGCAGTCTGTCGACATGCAAACTAGACTTGGACTCCTGATACAGTTTGTCTGTGCGTGCCAAACCCATTATGTCAAAAATGATGTCAGTCCCATCCTGCACATATCCAAAAAAAAAAGTCGACCTGATCAGTCATTAGACTATCGAATTACTCAACAGCAAAATTCAGAAAAGGGAAACAACATTCACACTCCATTGTCCAAACCAGGAAAGAGGACCTCTAAAAGGTTTCAGTATGAAGGAAGGAGAGACTGAGGTGACAGTTTAAAAGCCTTCTTTGACACTCAGCGAAATGGGCCTACTGTCTTCCAGACAATTGCACTACCAAGTCAAATTGCATTAGTGATGCACAAGATTTTCACAGAAACAACACATACAATAGGGAGAAAATATGGTGCACCGTACTCCGTCAATGTTGGGAAGGCGTTCCTCTTTTATAGGGAAATACTGCAGGACTCTGACATTATCTTTCATAACAAAATATAACTGACACTATGCATGAGCTTCAACTGAAGGCAAAAACCTTGAATGAATTAGTAAAAGGAAGAAAAAAAGCTAATTCTTTCAATAGCCAATTAAATATGAATTTGCAAAAACCACAGTCTGATCATTTAATAACCTTTCTTCTTTTAGAGAGACAATCAAAATATTCTTTTAACAATCACTCAAATACAATCTCTTTGTTAAATACACACCAACACTCCATTTCATGAGCTACCTCTTTGTTCCAGAAATAAAATTAAGACTGTCAAATAGTTATGAAATATGACTTTAAAAAAGGAAATAGCACACTCCGTAACATCCAGGCAAAGGAAAAATAATTGCACTACTTTTTGGCCGAACATGAATATTCAAAACCCCTGAATTTGTTGTGAGAAAATAATTAGGAGTTTATTAGCATTTGTTTATTTGTCCATGCATAAAACCTCTTAATGAGAATGTATTAACAAGCTCTTTACTCTGGGGAGGAGAATTCTCAGCGTTAAGAATGCCTTCCATCTTTTGAAAATGCTATGTTACCAAAAAAACCCCAGAAATTGTATTATCCTATGAACAGCTAAATTAACCACACACGTCTAATGTGGTATGACATGTCCTCAGCCAACCTCAGCTAGCAGGATTTGCTCCATGCATTGAAACGTAAAGAGGAGGAAAATACCAACTCAGGGTAATTATAACACATACAGTGACTTGACATTTAGGGCACAGTGTAGAGAGGGGAGATAGTTGGCCTTATCAGAAGCTATAATGAAAGGTCAATGGCCTCCTCAGTGTTTACCTCCAATCGTGGTCTGAAGAAGCTCCTTCAGTCTCTATTGAAGTAGCAGTGGTCTGGCTGAGCGATAACACGGCGCTGTTTACGACAGGTGGAACGAACGGGTTTCATTTTTTTTCCTCAGTAAATATCTAGTTTGAAACAGAAAATGAATGAAGTGAAAGCTTGTTACGCAGCAGGAAAAACAAAAGCACTCATAAAATCACACAGCTTTGTTCATTTAGTAAGATAAACAGTGTTGAAACAGAACCAAAGTAGCAGCACCCATCAGTGGAAACGCAGAGAGACAGATTACTCAGAATATACGCTGCACCATCACTGCACCTTTTTTTTTTTCTCAATATGATTATGCTGTAGTTTCACTCTGCTTATGTAAAACCTGGAAGTCGACGTATCTCTCTGCTGCTCTCCCTCTTCTATCTTTTTGGTTCGGTCTCAGTCAGTGGAAGGAAAAAGCTGCATTGATAAATAGGTCAGAGAGCTTTTCCACCCCCCAATGGTTTCAGGCCCAGCTTGGCAAATTGAACATAATTAAGGCCCAAGGCAAAGGTTGCACTTTCCTTGAAATAGCGGGAGGAGTGGTGCAGGAGGTAGGTTGCCACTGGAGGAGACACGCTGCCATGCATGTTCAGTACAGCATGCCTGGGCACAGAGGCTCCACAGAGCCGCAGCCATCAGAGGAGGGGGGGCGGGGGGAGGTCGGCAGAAGGATGGCAGCCATTACAGAGGCAGGGAAACTCTGAACATGGCTTTACACTCAACCTCTCTGACTCTGTGTTTGTGGATGACACTGTTAGTTAATTTAACACACACGCTGCTGTTGGTCTCTATCTGGCATCGCAAACATGTGAAATGAACCAGTACTTTGGCTATATATTTTCACACACCAACTAATTCCACTTTAGTGCTTCTAAGACACTTTACTCAGATGCTCTATAACATGCAAACACTGTGCATTTGAAACCTTAATGGAGTAAAAATACGTGAATATAATGACAACTTGTACGTAATGTCTGCAGAGAGTATTCACTGTGCTGTAAAATGGTCTGTTTTTCTGTTTTACTCTTATATATGATGCTCGTGGATACATTTTATCGCAGTGTTAATGTGTACGTTTCATTTTCCTGCTGTAAGTGTTTAAGGTTGAGCACATCTGAACTGCTTTATATCCTGCTGTGTGGTTTAATCTACAGCGATGCATCATATTCCTTAAGATCATTTAATGTTTGTAGCATCGCTGTCCTCTGAGAACCACACATCTCTAAAATGTCAGGGAAAGCAGGTCTGTTTTCTAGTTTATGACAATGTATTTTCCAGCTAATTTAAGATTCTTTTGCAGCTTAAGGAGTAACTTAAGTTTCTCCACCCACTAAGGATTGCTTCATCCTTCAGTTTATCACAACACAACACACTCAGTAGTTTTCAGTGAACAGGAGAAGGAAAATTGTAACCAGTAAAGTAATAATTATAGCTGTCAGACACATGTCAAAGAGTAAAGAGTACAATAATTGCCTCTGAGTAAAAGTATTTTGTTACATTGCACAAGGGCTGGGCAATATTTCAAGTATTTGCTTTATGACAAAATTGCAAAATTGATATTAGTGCTTTTTCTTCAGAAGCTCTGAATGTATCCTGTTTGTTCTTTTGTTTTCATTGTGAATGTTACGTCTGTCATTACCTCCCAGTGGTGCTTTATTTTATTTAACTTTTGAACATTTTTCACAAAGAACACACATTCACACCATTGTAGGAGTTGGTTTTTGTTATTCTTTGTTCATATTACAAATTTATGGCGTACAGCTTAAGTAAAAAACTATTCTGTGCTATGTCTCGCCTTGAGTTCATGCAGAAAGGAGAAAATAAGAGAATTGTTCATTTTTGCTCATATTTCCCTGCGCCAGTGTTGGTGTGACAGTGCTGTTTCTACTCTTCACACTGGTATCCTTACCAGTGTGGGGAAGCTACAATGCCAAGGACCATTAGTGTCCCAGCATCCTCTGCTCCGTGGGCTTCACCTTGACAGCAGAGCAGAAATGCACAAGGATCGGACATGTTAGGGACCAGGTGAAGGCCGAGGTGCAGGTAAAGTGAAGAGAAGCAGCGACAGTAAGTGCTCAGCCACACTGTCAGCCTGCTCTGGTGGAAACGGATTACAGAGGGCTGGCGGTGTATTAAGGGTCAGCCTCGTTTCACACCACAGCACCATCTCTATTAATGAGCCCTGATGGAGAGCAAGGACTCCCTGCAGAAGCTCTACATGGCATTATCTTCAGCCACCACCACCTCTTCACATTAGCTTTCTCATTAGCTTTGCCATTAGCCTCCACAATGGCAGAGCCTGGGAACTGCCTGGGTGATTTTTGTATGAGACTCCATAAGGAAATGAAAGAAATCAACACAAGACTTATTTTCCTGTACAAAAGACATGAATAATGGATGGATGGTGGAAATATATGTTCTCAAAACAAATGCAGTTGAAAGACATAATGTGCACAAACAAATGATGCAAAACTGTAAAGTACATAATTGTAGTAAAAGATTATAATTTTGATATTTTTGTGGCATGCATTACCACTGAATATTGGTAGAAATATTAAAATGTCTTGCTTTCTTTTGCTCTGTAATTGCAGTGTGGGAGCCTTGTCTAATCTGGAATAAATCAGTAGATTGTACAGGGTCTTTTGTGGTATGTAATTGCTGTCAAAATAAAAACCACTGGAAAAAAACTTATAATTTAAGCAAACAGTTTTGTCTTCTTTTTTTTTTTTTTTTACACACATGCACTGTAGCCTGTTCGTGAAGAGTATTTTGAATTATGTCAATAACTAAAAGAGCAACTACAAACATCCCACACACTGAATGTAAAATGTCAAAATAGTAAGCACAGTGTGTTCATCTTAAGACAGAATAAACTGCACATAAAATATCACTTAAGATGCTAGATTCAAGTCTATAATGTTCATGCCCACAAGAGCAATCCGATATTATCTGTCTCTTTTGCTGTAACAATTAAGAAATTTTTGTTGAGCTTTAAAATTTGAAATTTGTTTCAGATTATCTTCATAAAAGCATTGTTTTTATCTTTATCATTAACGTTTTCACAAAATTAACTATGTGGTGAAATTCCAGTTGAGATCCAATTCCTGCTGCTTCTTGAGATGTACCTGCTTATTTCTAAAATGGATATGCAGCAGCATCGCACCAGGCAGGCACACTGTCTTCCCTCCCCCAAAGCAGACGCCCAGTATGACTGGACGCCATATGGTGAAAGATTTAGCATGGCGACACGGCCAGGACGATCTAACTCAAGCCTTCATCGGAATGTCAAGGAATGTCAGATAGAGAGAAGAGAGAAGATGACAAGAGCAGGAGAGGGGAGGAGAGAGCAGATACAGTAACGCTGTTCTCTGAGCGCTGTCGGCTCAGCTGGCCTAAACAGTCCCGGTCCCCTCAGCCTCGTAAGACTAATGGTGGAAAATCACAACCTGGGGGGTTTGATACTCTAAAGGGCCTCTGAGACCTGATTAATATGCAGCTTTCTGTGCGAAACACAGACATAAATACCTGCTATGAAATGTGCATTGCCTGCACTTGGATCTAAACAGACACATATGAACAAAAGCATTCAGAGCACACACGCAGTAATCTTGTAGATCTGATATCAGACAGCTCGCTGAGCACTGTGCAGGAAGGCACAAAGACATGCCTGCACACACTGCAGTCATACACGCATCATGAATCCCCTGCAAAGGAAGTAAAGCAATAAAAATATTCAGCTGATTGCTCCCTGACTACACAGTTAAAGTAAGAAATACAGACAGCTACTATCTCCCTGCCCTGCATGGTATATCTGAATGTGCTGTGCAGGCATTTTCACCATCTCTGTTCTCCATGTATGGCTTCCCCTCCCCCCACCCTCCTCCTCTCCATCATACTGTATCCTCCTCACCCACACAGCGAGCTCCCCTCCCCCACCCTGCTCTCACCACCCCCTGGGAGTATAGAGCAACCAGAGAGAAATTAATTGAAATCTAAACCCCGATACAGGATTAACTAAGTAGGTGAATTCCAGTTGTCACATAATCAGGACTAGTGTACTATTTGACTTTCATCAAATGGAGCTGACTGAAACAGCGACCAGGGATAATGACAGGAAAAAAGAAGCCAGCTGCTGTGCTCCCCCTCTCTTTCTCCTCTCTCTCCATCCCATCCCTTCCCCCCTCTCAACATCTCTCTATCCATCCCTGCCTCCTGTGTAAATTTGGGATCTTTCCTACGGCCAACAAGCCACTGCTACATACAGAGGTGATCTCAGCAGGGATAAAAATCACAAAAATGTTGCTGTCACATTTTGTGACCTCCTTCCGTCCACGTACACACTTGTGAGATGGAGTCTGAAAACCGCTGGCAATCAGCACCTGCTGGAAATGTGTCTGTATCAAAAACACCACACCACCACCATGAGGAAAATATTATGTGACATGCACATACAAACACAAATGTACAAGAATACGTGTCATAATAGACACAGTATTAAGAGTGAGTTGAAGAGAAAAACGCCCTGTCCAGTTGTCGATGCTCCAACTGCACTGTGCTCTTCTATGAGACAACAGAGGATGATATGTTGACAGTAAAGTGGGTCAAACAGCATGGCACTCTGATGAAGCATGGCTTACTGCAAAAAGAAAAAAACCAAGTGCATGTCAAAAGATTTTTCTTTCACTTAGAAAGGATGATGTCGATAGGGCACTACGATGCATTATCAACCAAAAGTGCTTCATCTGTGGTGATTATTTGAACATAAAAAATGCCCCTAGTTCAATCTGTGGGACTGATTCTTCAATACAATACACACAAAGACAGAGCATAAACATGCTAGTTGCTATTGCAGACTAATGTGCAGATACTTGAATTGTTTTTAATGTGATTTCAAGTTTTATTTTATTTCTAAATATCCAGATTTTAACTACAGAGAAACAAGGATTTTTACTGCTGAATATAACAGCTGGGGTGCAGTGCTGCTGCTACCAGCAATAAAAACACTACATTTCTTTACAATTTCATTCTGTTTAAAAAAAAATCAATACTTTAGCAAGTTGTGTGCAGTGTGTGCGTGTGTTTGTGTGTATCTGTGTGACTATCTAGGTGTGGATAGCAGTGGGTGTGGGCAGTAGCGTCAGTACAGCAGAACAAGCTGCCAGCTACCCAGTTGATAATATAGCTTGGGCTTATGCCCAGTGAGGTTGACCTCAGCCTGTTGGCTCGCAATGTCATTTACCACCTGCCACACACACACACACACACACACACACACACACACACACACACACACACACACACACACACACACACACAAAAAA
>JAQQZY010000014.1:22191961-22214657 GCA_030068375.1 Ostorhinchus rueppellii
CACACACACACACACACACACACACACACACACACACACACACACACACACACACACACACACACACACAGGTCACAATACTGTCTTTAGATTCGTCTCCACCTCTACATCTTTCTTTTCAGAGACAGAGATATTTGCTGTCAGATCGCGTCTTTGTGCATCTTATCTATGTGACTGATTAATACATGTTCAACAAGTGAGGGTTCACATGTTGTTATAAAATAATAATCAAGAAATCATCAGGTGAAATTGTTTCCAAATAGCTTGTAGTAGTGTGTTATTTAATATTTCTGAGAAAAAAAAATCCTTAAAATCAAAGACACACACAAAGGCAATCACACAGATTAGACAGTACAGCAGAGCTGTGGGGTGAAGGCGTGCAGAGCAGGATACCTGGACAGATGGCAAGCAGTCATCCCGCTAGACCCGCCATCAGAGCGTTGCCCGAGAGGAAGAGGAGAACAGAAACAGTTTCATCTGCCACACACACGCACGCACACACACACACACACACACACACACACACACACACACACACACACACACAGATCTAAAATCTGTTTCTACTTTAAAAAGAACACCGTATGCCCCCTGACATAAGCGTGTGCATGCATGCTTCTCTGCATTAACAAAATAAACTAGAACCCACCAAAGAGTACATATTTGTTTAAAAATGTCAAAGAATGTGTACAGTGGCTGCACAGCTGCTATACTCACTTTTAAAGCCATTCTATGTAAAATAAGCTGTAATACTCACAGATAAAACTGAAGAACAAAGCACATTTGATTACAACGCAGAAGAATTAGAATATGATTTTATTTATTATTATTGTGATAGATAAATCTCAATATAAATCCAAGGAGCAGGGTTTATTAGTGTCAGCTTGAACTCTGACTCTTAGATTAATTTAATTCGATCCAATTATGATTGAGTTTTGTTCAATCAAATGTTTTACTGTGGGACTGTGGTTGTTGCAGTAATGCTGCGGTGTGTGTCAGCCTGGTACAGCCTGCCTACGATGCTTTCCATTACAGGGAGGAGCGATGGCTGGAGTGGCTAACTGACTACCAAAACCCACTAGTCCAGCCTAAATTACATTTCAAAGCATAGGAGAGTCTATTACAGGAAATTAGAAAGGCCTTGGATCTCAACAAGCCTATCCTTCAATTTTATTGAGTCATCTCAGTAGCCCTTGGTGCATTGTGTGTACTTGTCAATAGCAATTCGTCTCCATGTGTTGTGTAGACAAACGGAGTCGAGCATGTGTGTGCATCTCACAAATACGCTCACATGTAAATGCACATACAAACACTCCCTTGGGGAC
This sequence comes from Ostorhinchus rueppellii, assembly GCA_030068375.1. Classification (NCBI taxonomy): domain Eukaryota; kingdom Metazoa; phylum Chordata; class Actinopteri; order Kurtiformes; family Apogonidae; genus Ostorhinchus; species Ostorhinchus rueppellii. Next base: position 22,193,287 of record JAQQZY010000014.1, read on the forward strand.
AGTAGCAGAGAGAAAGCATGAAATAGTTTGAGTTTCATGTTGCCGTTTGGAGAATTCGCTATGCATTGAACACTTTCTGAATTCCAACCATAAATTCTAGCACAAAGGAGCGCTTCCTTACTGTGCGTCCTTTTTAATATACAGTTCCATGGTTATAAAATAGTGACAGTAACAATGATAGGAAACCTGAAATTGACAGTCACCAGTCTGAGAGGCAGAAAGCTAGGAGGCAGATTGCAAAATGCAATGCTGATTTGTGGTAAATGCTGGCAGGAGATATGCGCTTCTGCTGTTAGTATTATCTACCTTGAGTGAAGTCAAGTGAATTGAATGCGTACTTTGTGTCAATTATTGCTACTTTCATTTGTCACGTGTTCAGAAAAATGAGACATAGTGATGGCAGAGGTTTTTCCCTTTCCCTTCGAACAAATGAAATGTATGCATTCCAACAGAGAAAATAGTTTTCACACATTCCACTTATTCTTCATATAAACAGACAAAATTGTCCTGATGCTGCCATTTATAATTTCTAACCCTCCTTCTCCTTCCCTCAGTGTTTAGGCTTCAGACATATCTACACCTCCTTCAGATATCCATCCTTCTGCCATCAACACTCCTGCCGCGTGTCTTTCTGCTCACAACCCATGTGCATCGTGTCAGATAATTTTGTGGTGACAAATCAATAATGCAACCGTAAATTTCATTTAAATAAACATTAGTGGCCTACTTAATTAATGAAAGCTCATCTGCAATTTGTCAGAGTCAGGAGTGCAAACCCCTTTGATGTTGGTATGAATATTCCTTTTTAGAAAATGAGCCACTTGCTACCAGTGCTTATTGTGGCATAAGCCTTTTCCTACCTTCTGCGCTGCTGCCTGAATCAGTGCCGGGCTTATCAAGAGTACACAGCATCACCAGATTAAAATCATTTACTGTGCAGGGAGGACAATGAGAGGCCATAAAATGAATGTGGGGAAACATCATGAAAAATAGCAGGGGGAATATCTAATGAATCTAATCTACATACAAGCAACCTGATAAAATGCTTGAGCAATTTCAGAGGCCATATATCAAACAGTACATGGCATTAACATCAAATCAATATCTGCAAGGACCACGCCCACAGGCAATAATGCTTAGTATTAATAACCAGTACCGATACAAGAGATAAATAATACGGACAAATATAAAACAACATGCTATCATAACATGAGATGAGTATCTGACCTGTCCTTGTCAGTGTGCAGAGAACAGCTGTTCATGACCCAATTTCACGTGGATACATAATTCAGTGGCGAGCTATACGACTTCCACACCACTATAAAAATATTCATCAAAACAAGTTCGCAAATCTATTTCAGCAGGCCCGCTTACGGTTTCTCATTTCAACATTACAACTGCTTCATTAGTTCGATGAACAACTCATAAAAGCATCACTGACCTAAATAAGTCACGTTGATCAACGCGTTACCCAAGTTGATAAGTTTAAAAGATTCAAGATGGTAGAAGACTTGACTCATTAACCATTAAAGTTCAATCAGACTGACAGCGGTTTAGCTATACGAAAGTAACATAACACCAAGAGTGTAGTATAAGGGTTGTGTTTCAGCGGCGGTTCATATATCTATTTCACATCTCAATCAGAAACACATTAACAACATTAAGACATAAGACAGGATAAAATATACCTTAAACATGACAAAAGGATCAAGCCTGTCATTTGCATCCCCCTTTTTTCTTCATTTCTTTTCTTTTCTGCTGCGCTAAACACTAGCAATAAAGAATAGTTGTCACAATAGCCCTAATAGTGCATCTTTGATCCTGTTGTGCTGTTACTCAAGAAACAAAATGAACTGCAATTAAGTGGTGACCCAGTGCCATAAATAACAATAGCCTGTTATGAAAACTAAACACACTCAGGGAGGAAAAAAAAATACTGAGATAAAAAATGAAAGTATATGAACTGATGCCATATATTAACACTGCCGAAACACTTTGTACAAAGCCACTTGCGCCAGCTGACTGCACAGGAGCAAGCAAACCCAGTTCATTCATTTTTCACCAAAAACCAGGTTACAGTACAGAGCCAAAAACTGATTAAAGCTCAAGGTATGAAGGAGACAGAATAAGGAAAGTGGAAATCACCCCCATTCCTTATTTGGGACACCTGAAATAGGCCAGAGGCTGATTTCCTCCTATCAGAGGAGCCCTAGGAAGCCTGGGAGACTGGAGGGAGAGGAGAAAAGCGAGGAGGTGGAGGGATGATGGCGGTGGTGGGGGGATTCAGTGGGGCCTTAAGTGTGCTATCATAGGCGTCTCTTGTGCCTGCCTGCTTTATTTGCAGTAGTCAGGTTAATGAGTCCACCAGCCCACTTGATGTTGAGAGGCCTGCCACAAAGAGCTGCCTCATTAGAGCTAGCCTGGCACGCTGCTCTGAGACAAAGGGACATTCACGCTACTGAATGCCTTCACGCTCCTCAATGCTGCCAGCCTGCGAGGACCAACACCATGGCATAGCCCCCTGCACACGTCCTGGCACCTGGCCAGATGCACCACGACCCTCAGCTGGGCTGGCTGGACCGGCTCACTGCTGCAGCACTGGTACGCCTCGAGGTGAACGCAGGTTTCATCAGCAACAACCTTTAGTGTGTTGATGTAGAGAACAGGGTACGTGCAAAAGCCACTGCAGGTGGACAGTGGACAGAGTGTATGGTGGACAGCTGAATTATCAATAAATGTGATTGTATCTCCTTGTCTCAGAGAGGTGTGTGACTGTGCCTTTCCCTGCCTTCCTCCTCGCCCTATCTTTCCATTCGTCACCAAGGTTTGATTCAACATTCTCTTCTTTCAGTGTGAAACAATCAGTATGACACAATAAATGGTGTGCACAATGCAAAGATGATTTCTGTCTGTGATACACAGCTGCTTTATCATCCAAGGTGCAGGTCTGACCTATTTAATAAGAACCTCTGCACAGTACTCAAATGTCACTGCTCTGCATAATTTCATGCTTCACAACTACAGGCTTCAATGTCTGTTTCAACAAGTAAACATGACTGTCACAAAGAATAATATCAAACAACTTGTGTATTTTAAGAGAATATTCATTATGGGAGGAAACTTTAATGTGATAAGATTATGGTATAAAATAGGACATAAAGCTTTATAGGAATCCCATTACATCCAAAACATAGTAGACATACACAAGAATTATTTAAAACCTCATGTCCAATTGTACTCAAAGATCACTCCCATATTTGATGCAAAACATCTATTTTTAGTGCATCATCTACAGTTTTTGCCACTTCTTTAAGTATCTCCATCTCTTTCAAAGCTTAGTCACTGGTCATAAATCCTCTAAAGTGCACAAGATAATACATCACATTTTTACAAAATACTGTGCAAGGACTTAGACATACAACCATAAGGGGAGCATGAACAAACACCCATATTTCATGATTGATCTACTGGCAAAGATCCAGTTCACCACTTCCATGAAAGAAAAAAAATCTATTTCTCTCAAGGCTTGGGGTCAGGAGTTAAATATTTTCTGCATAGGCAATCCGCTCTTTCCGCCACACTATTTATAGCGCAGGCAGAAACAGCTGAGCTGACTGCAGTGATGTCACTTGCGCTGATGGAATGCTTTGTTCCACAGCGTGTGCGCATGCCACCTGGGTCTGTACGAGCTGCAAGGGGAAGCTCGATGCGGGAGCCAAGATGGCTGACAGTTGCCCCATTTTTCAAGTGTAAAAACCGTCACTATCTCCTTGAACCAGACTGCCCATGCACCCAAATAGAGCATATAACCTTATAGAAGCATTTATTCCTCTCATGGCTCTGTTTGTTAATGTCATGAAAGGTATCAGTATTTGTGGATGCCATTTAGAAGTGAATGCCAAAGAAGGGGAGCATCAGGGTAACCACACACTGCAGCTTAATAGCAGAAAATAACACACTGGATCTTAAAGTGTTTAACCATTTAAGACTCTGTGTTAAACGTGCATACGGCTGAGGCGTTCAAGAAATACTATACCCATATATATTTTTAGTAAGCCTTTGGGCTTCTTTCAGTGTCCCTAAAAGAGCATGGTTGCCTGGCAACCATTATTGTTGCCATGGAGATTCATGTGTTGGCAGCTGCTGCAATCAGCATTAACTCAAGGCACATATTCTCATTCCGATAGTCAGGCGATGGGAAGGCAACTAGGACACACAGTCAGAGAGGGATAGTAATCAGTGTGAAACATATGCTCATCCATTACTCGCTGCATTAATACAATTATATCAAAGGAAATTTATGGCCGTGCTTTGGTGCAATGATCACATTGCAGTCAGAGACATAAAATTCCACCTCATAACAGATTCCCACTTTCATTTAATAAATGGCACCAGGCTATAATACAATGGAAAACAATGCCATTTCACTTCTGGCAGAGACATATCTGTTTAACAAATGTCTCCATTCAGACTCACATTAGCGAAGTGAACATTTGTTTCATCTTTTTTCTTATAAAACATCAATGTGTGAAGAAATTATGTGGAAAGCTGTTTTTGTGCCTTTAAACTAAATGAGATAACAGTTGTTCGGTTGGAAAATGTACATACAACCACATATAAAGATTGAATGCGCAACAATATTATTTACATATTTAATAATAAAAAGCTGTACATCATGAGACAGACAGACGGTTATGTTTGGTGATAGATTTTAGTCTAAAGTTAATCTTTTCTCTGTCAGCTGATGCTGTTTCATTTTGACCTGTTGGAGAATAAGTGATATTTACCTCTTTCTATTCTTCATATGGGTGTGGGTCCATGCCCACTGGAACAATTGCATCCCTGTTGAGAGTAGACACGCACAGAGATCATAATAGCAGTTATTTCCTCTCTGGGGTTTTTTTCCCAGGTCTCTCCGTCACTTCGCTGTTGACATCACAGAGCTATGTAGGGATAAAGAGGCAGAGGAAAACAATAACAGACCCATTGACCCCCATTTCAAAAAACCTTGGGGGTATGGGAGAAATCCACTTACAAGCCTGGAACAGACCTACTGATTGGGCCTCAATAGGCATTCTATTAGGGAACACCGGAAGGTCCTGACTGCTGCCATTTCTGAGCGAGGATGCTTCTCCGACTGATAGAATAGATTTACATCTAACCTCTTGTGCAGGTTGGGTGACACGCCAACGCTTCACTGTATCTAAAATCAGAGAGAGACAATTGGATAAGCATGTGATGTAGTTTTTGAACTATACATTAATCCACCCTGTGTCTTATAAAACCAGTGATCAGATCCTATCACTTCCATTGCATTTACTTTAAAAAAAACTGTGACCGAGTAATCTAACTGGCAGAACTGGAATACAAGTTATTAGAGCAAAATGATTTTCAGAAGCATGAGCACCTGTGTCCACAATAAAATAATCCATTTGTTTAATTCAATTACTCCTCCAGCTTCACATGAGAGTATTCACTACATTTAAAGCGGCGCAGGGCTGTTAGCGCACATCTTTCTGCAACAAATCAAGATTAAACTGCTCATCTTAAATTTATGTGAAAGCCAGGGGTTTTCCTTCTAGTACACCAGCCCTTAGACTATCTGCTCGACTAAAATAGGTTGGGTTAATGATTCTGTAAATTTACCCTCTCTCACGCAGCTTTAATTGCCCTACACAAGAGAAACATGGCTTTGGGAGTCAGATGTGATGATCTCCCAGCATAAGCATAAGAATGGAGGCTCACCTTGCTTTCTCTGGATGCTGCTGGCTGACATTTAACATCACAGAGAGAGGGGAGGTGGAGAGCCAGGTGCCCTACATGCACATTTGACCCCCCGCTAATGTCAGAGGGGGAAGGTCCCACACATTCAATCCTCGCTTCACTCACACAAAACACTACAAGGGCGCACAGTACAAAGTATCCCTCTCAGTAAGCGCAGACAGGATTCAGTTCCCTGTTATAAAAGTTTATCTGAGAAAGGTGTAATTTCTCTTCAGTGGCTAAGGTTTCGTTCACAAAATGCACGAAATCCTCAGCAATATTCCACAAGATAACATTTATAGAGTCTTTAAATTTACCTAAACTGAGTTAAATCACAAGCTGGCCGCACAAAATTTTATCTCAAGGGGTATACTTCCTTTTCTAAGCACCATTACTAAAAAGAGCACCTCCTCTTTGATTTACACCAACCTGACATTACAGATATTGTAAAATGTGTAAATTTAACAGCAATTAAAGCAATGCTAAAATAAAAGAGGGTGAATTTTTCTACTGGGTGGAAAGTACAAAGTCTGTACCATGAGGGAAGATGTACATTTTGGAGGACACCACAAACAGCCAGCAGGCCTGTAACCCAGTGCAGATGACCTGGTTCTGCTTACACGCAACCATGAAATAACAACTGCTGTTTGGTGTTTGATGTTAGCTTGGGGAGCGTACTGTCCCTGCTCGAGTAAAACAGGCACACGTTACCATTAGGATTTGTTTGAAAAAAAAAAAAAAGGGAGAAAGAGAGAGATTTGCAATGAGGTCATGTCCTGAAACAAAGGATCTACTGGTTTATTCTCTAATTCTTGATTCTATTGATTGCAGACCAGGACTCGTAGCACATATATGATTATAACCCACATAAAGTAATCATTTTCAGAAATACAGATTAGTCAGGATGTCATTTTGAAATGAATAAATTTGATGTGTGATGGTGAAGCGCTGAAAGAAAATTGTATTTGTATTTATGAGGGATTAGCAAAGGACAATAACATGTTTTAATAAGATAGAGCATTCCTCACAACTCCCATAAAAAAGACTAATAACCTATTGATGATAGTGTTATTAATACTATAGTATCTGGGCCATGTTCCCATGACAACCTCCCATATGTGTTGTTCTATAGGAAAATAAATAGTGCTTATTCCTTGGAGTCAAGCAATATTGTGTAATTTTTACAAACTGCATACTCAGTAAGAAAATAATAGCACCAATAGACTGTAGTTATTTTAAAATAAATTTAATTATATTTAATAAAGCAGTCCAATACAAATACATAGCAGTTAATACATGCACATGGCTGAATTAATCTAGTCATAATGTTGTAGTTAGATGAGCACAAAAGGAAGAGATTATCCTTATTTAACCATCACATTTACCAAATATGCACCTACTACATATTCTAAATAATTCTACTCAAACTGTGGAAATAAACTACACACTGTGCCCCTACTTTCTTACTTGGTATTGCAGGTATGTTTACCTGTCTGTGCTGCTGATGTAATATTAGACAGAGCATCTTAAGATTTCAGCCAAGAAACTGCCAGCTGTGCACAGGGAAATAAATGACTTTTATACCAATTCATCTGAATGTTCAGGATTGTGGTGAATGTTTTTTTTTTTTTTTTTTAAACAAACTGTGAGTTTGGTAAATTTTTAACTAACTCATTAAAAATGACAATCATCATTAAATGTGCTTTTTAAAAATATCAGCAGTGTTATATTTAAGCAGAACTACAGTGACCAGCAGCATATTTTCAAACCAATACAGATTCTTCTAAATTTAGTTCACAACTTCAATTTCTTAATTAAGATTTAATTATAACTGATTAAAATTGCACTAAAAATATAGAACATATCTATTATAAAACTGTTCCGTTTTACTGCTGTTACAATAGCAGAGTTTATCCATTACAGATATTTTTCAGATGGAAAAGAAATAGACTAACTGATCCAAGCAGCTTTGATGTACATTTTATGGACAATATTCTGGTACAAAGAGCAGGATCGTTTAGGCTGTGTGAGGTTTTGGGGGGAGGCCTGATGTTGGTATGATGCAAAAAAAAAAAAAAAAAAAAAAAAAAAAACACGAGGGGGGCTGATGGAGAAGCTTCGGTTTTTAAGGCACCTCGTTGCTAAAACTGATGCAACAACGTTTACTGCAGCAGAGCACACAGCCTGCAGCATCCAGCCTGGACACATTTTCCTACAGATACATTTCGTTTCGATTTGGCTTTGCCATTCGTTACACTCCCCCCTAAAAAGACCAACGCTTTATGACTGAGCTTTACATGCCAACAAGTACTGCATTTCATATCAAATTAATAGGCTTTTTGTGCGGTGTTAAATGGTATTTGATCTTAAGTAAAATTATGTAGACTCTTTTATAATTTTTTAAAATTTTTATTATCTTTTTTTAGTAAGTTCTCAATCACGCACGGTGTTTTCTACTGAAGAGGCCTGGTGTACAATCTCATTTTCAGCACAAAAAATTGAATTAAAAAGCCTAAACTGAGCAGCATTTCGATATCGTCTCAGTTCTGGTTTTGCACTTGTCCATATGAAGAAGGCTGTGCATGAGAATGGCGTTTGCATCCAGCAGACTCCCTGTGTTTGGATGTAAACGAAGAGCATTTATGATAATGCGCTGCCACTGCCTATTATTTTTGCGGTATCTCTACAGAGCGGTGCAGTTGTGTGCAGGCGGCTATACCCCTTTTAGTCCTTCTGAGTCCTCAGGTGTGGAGAACAACATGTCAGTGTGCGACAGAAATCCCATTCCACATGTGCTGAACGCATATCCAACAGGAGAGTGAAGAAGGCGGACGGGGTGCGCTTTAATAGTCCAAATCCGCTTCTCTGCGCCGGTTCCCTGCAGCTCAGAGCCCCTACTTCCACTATCAGGCTGCTTTTCCAACTTTTCCAAACTTCTACGTCCAGCCAAATGATGGAATTTGCATCTGCAGCCAGTAGTTATTTCTTTCTTTCTCCCCCACTTCTTTGCCCCTTTCACCCCACCCCTCTCGTCCCCTTTTTCCAAACAGGGAGGCCCAGTAGCTGGCTCTTGATTAATAAATGTTTATGTGTTTTGAAGTGTTAGACAAAAGGGGGTGGCCTGTGACCCCTAGGAGCCCCGACCTTGGGCAGGTTCATTGTGAGGCGCTGGGAAAGGGGCTTTGGGACGGAGACCCCGGGCCACTGACCCACACACATCCCAGAGCTCTGCCATTCATGTGTGCACCGCTGCATGTCGCCCCGCAGCTCCCATTGTTTCAGCGGGAACAATAGCTTTTACCCCCCTCTGCCAGAGAAAAAGCAGCTTTCAAACTTCCCTCTATATGTAGCCTGATGCAAGCCCCGGCAGATTTCTCCTCTAACCCTTTAAATAAAGAATAAAAATGTTGACAAAACGTTAACCCTGTTAGTGATATGTTCACCGATGTTGCATCACGCCTAGGTTGCATCATTGCACTGACTGGGTTTCTTGCAGACGTCAAAGGCCAAACAGTGTAACAGAGTGAAACAATAAAACAGTAACAGAGTGAAACTGTAGAAGAGAGACGGAGTAAGAATGGATGAGATGACAGGAGGCAGAGAACTCGAAGAAATAGACCGTGAATAACACCTACAGGCTATTTCTAAAGCTGGATTCAGACACTACATGTATTAATAGGTCGGCGTTAGAAGCATTAGCAGTCATGTGTGTTCCGCCTTGACTACAGGGTTAGTGAGGTTACTCAAATGACATCATCCATGGGGCCCTGATTTCGATTGGATCTTTGCCTGGAAGTCAATCACGGTAGGAAGTGAAGGGGATACAAACGGACTGCCACTTGCTTCAATCACTTACTGCCTTATAGTGTTGAATGCCTACCCAAGATCCCCTGAACTGTATAGAGAGTGTGTTTTTGTGTTTGGACATCCAAGGCACAAAAAAATGCAGAACAGACCTACAATATCATGCAAACACTGAAAATGCATTTAACCCACGAGTTCCTTGCGCTTAAAATCCACATGAACAGGAACTATATTAAACACTTTCATTATTAAATGACACTCTGGACACAAAAGACACACAATTCTAGTGTAAAACTGAAATGCAAAACACCGTAGAGGTTTATTCGGGCATGCATTTAGTTGCTCCAACAGGCTAACCTATAGAAATTGAGTTGCAAACCAGCGTGAAACTGCAACGCACTAATGGACCTCTCAAGACAAACGACATTAAACATGATTAATTGTGGCCGGCAAGGCGACGATCCGGCTGCACACACTCCTATAGAGGTTGACTAGATTATAGAATAGTTATGGCTACACACAGATAAATAAACTACAACAGGCCTACAGGCTCCATTGAAAGGCAGTTTAACACAGCCACATCAGGATGCCTATACAAATAATAAAAACAGCCCTGACAATAATGTTAACAATGATGACATAAAAATATTAGACATAGGCTACAGGGTTTTCCAGAGCGCGCATAGATTTGCGTGTGAGTGTGGGTGAGCGCGCATTTGTATGTATAAAATGCATGTGTGCGTGTGCATGTTAGGGGTAGAGAGAGAGAGGGGGAAAGAGAGAGAGAGGGGGGGGGAGAGAAAGAGAGAGAGAGATTTTACTCATTGTAATGCACAGAACGACCTGCCCTCTTTTGGAAAAAAAGCCAGAAAGCGCAGCCATGCTTTGCAGAGGCTCCAGCATCGCTCTCATTGGTAGTATCAGCTTCACACCAAACGGAGTCTTGTCCGCTGCTACACCGAAGAAACCGGGAATACAAGCGACTACCTCCGTGATGCAGACATCCGCAGCCCAGTAACAATACTAGAAATGAAGTGAAAAACATCCGAGCACGGATAAATATCAGCAGACCCACAGTGTGCACGGATCCACCATATGGCGTGGACCAGATCATGGTGAGTATCTGTGTTTGCTTTATGTTCAACCGTTTCATAGTCAAGTGGAAAAACCTCCAGTGGGTTTGCGCTACAGAGCTTTACTGGGTTATGTTTTGCCAAACGTTAAAGACAAATAAAGAGCGTTTGTTCCAATGAGAGAAAACGGTCCAGTCCGCTTCCTCTGCTCGGTGCGTGCACTTGCTATTGTTAGTGCGGGCTAACAAAAAAGGCGACGGGAAAACATCTCCAAACCGGCGCAGGGTGGACAGATCGGTTTGTGTCGACGGTTGCATAATCAATAAGACAACTAAATAGGACGGTGGGTTTCTAAGCCACGTCATTTGCTTATTGCGAGGAGCATAAGGACAATAGGGGTCGTGTTCGTGTCGGTGGAGACACAGAGATCCACGGAGCCCAAATATGATTATAAGCTGACAAGCCGTGATGAAGCTCCAAACGGTGGCCAATGCGCGAGTCGCCCGATTTTCGGGAGATGGGGACGTTTCCGTCTAAAATGGCGATTCCCTTTGTTTCTGCATCCCTCTCCTCTCCATTCTGCCGAGTGGGTAATGCACTGCGATTACCACGTCTACGACCCTGCGCCTCTTCAGTTTGGCGACACTGCATTTAACACAGGCGATTTTTTTCCTCTGAAATGGCAAAACGTGCGGTTGTCAAACGGGGAATCGGTCCTGGCGGCGATGCGTTCAGGGGCTGAGACATGCGCTTCTGTCAGATGGGAGTCAGGTGTGTGACTAGGTATGATCATTACAGCACTGACTTCATTTTCATTTGAGCCTTTTTGCAGATAGACAGATCAATAAGTATGTAACACTGGGATGTGTGCATGCAGTAACAGCTAAATTATTACCGTGACCGTGAATTATCCATAAGCTTGGGACGTACTACACTTCTGCATCGCTCTTGGTATGCAGATTATATAACACCATAACAGCTCCTTGCAACACACACCATCTATTTACTGAGTCTTCCAGATATTTAAGCCTTTTAAGACTTCCGAGTCTACATTCTTTGCAGCTCATCACATTTAACTAAATGTTTGTTCAACCAAACTACACTCACATCAAACAGCAGGTTCTGGATGACACAAGCATCTCTCCCTCATCCCCGTGTGTGTGTGTGTGTGTGTGTGTGTGTGTGTGTGTGTGTGTGTGTGTAGGAGAGAGTGCATGTGCATGCTCGTGCATGAGTGTGAGCCTCTAAATGCATGCGTGAGTGAGTGTGTGTACACGTGTGTTCTCATTTTTTTTCTTTTTGAATAGTGCAATGTTGCATAACCGTTCACACCCAATGCCAGATTTGGGGCTTCAGAATTTGCGGGACCATTGTTGGCATTTCCTCTACCGGCCCATACACACACTCACACACTTGCATACACACACACTAACATGTAAACACACAAACACTCACAGTTCACCACAGTTCTGTTAACACATTTCGGCGATAAATGTTAATACTCTAAGTGGGAAGTCGTCAATTTCCCTCCTAGTTTCAAGGACACAGGGTAGTGATGAGGAGGACGCTGGGTAATATAGAGGAACATCTGTTTGCCCGGTGACGTCAACCCCCCCTCCTCCACCCCCCTCATCCCAATCCTCTTGTGCTGAAGGCAGATGCCTCATTTGTTTGGCTGGAGCACCATTAATCCCAAAGTCAGAGGAAAAGACCGGACGGAGAGAGATCAGTCCCATTTAGGCGGTGTCGGTGCTTCGCAGCTCGGTCTCGGTGCTCCGGTCACTTCACTGTCGGAGGGACGCGCGCCCGGACGCCTGTACATAGAGTACCGCTGCGTTCAGGACACCCGCAGTTGCTGCTCCGTTTACAATTTGCGGCAGTTTTGACGTGTGACCTGCAGGCTTGAGTGTGTATGCGTGTGTATTGGAGGAAAAAATGTGTGCGTTATGTCACTAGGAAAATCAATATTTTGGACGTGGACAGTCACTTTTTTTCTTTTAAGGACACCAAGTGAATTTTTAACCAGGTCAAGGGGAAATATGAGACTTTGTCATCATCTGCAATTTCATATGAAGTTCATGACGCATTTTGTGCTTTCTTTTTTTGTAGGTGCATTATGGGATAATGGAGGACTTTTATGCTTTCTGCAATTCTGGACAAAGCATTCGACGGGAAAAGATCAACGGAGTCATTTTTGCCTCCAAAAGCGGCCTGGGATTCATAATTTTCCCGCAGAACGATCTGCAATATTTTGCGTAAAAGTTATTGCTGTTCTAACCTAACTTCGATCTTTTTCTCTTTGAATGCTTTTGTACATTATAGGCCTCCATAACAACCAGGACAGGATCTGATCCCTTTGGACCCGTGTGGGATATTTGGATATTTGTGGGGGTTTTTGGCCACAGCTGATTTACAGATACCGTTTTAGTCGCATCATTGGCCTCCGAGGCTGCATAGTAATTTTACTATATGTGTAATATCATTTTTATGGGAGATATTTCCCTGGTTCCCACAGTAGTGAATGCAGCTGGTGGACTGGTACACACTGACACACACACACTGAAACACACACACACACACAGAGATGAGCGGGTTGTGTCTCTCCGTGTTCACAGCGGACCTTGATTTAATGTCTTACAATTAAGGCACGCGGTGAATGCCAAGAGATGATCCTTCTGACTTCGGCTGTGCGTCGAAATAAGAACCACCTTACATCTTCAGACCGTTTCCATTTAACCTACACTGGTGAAGCTCGGATCTAAAGCGGTGACAGTGTGTGTTTTATTTCGACTTGTACCGTGTTCTGTATGTCTGCTGTTGTTTCCAGGTCTTCTAACAGAATAAAGTCAATACACAATGATTTTAAGCTCTGGTTTTTATGTCACCGTGCATGTGGCGGTTCCTGTGTGTGTGTCGGTTGTGTGCTGTCAGTGGGAGCTATCCATCCACGCGCTGGGAGCCCGGGAGCGCTGTCCACCTTCTGTGGTGCTGAAATGTGCGCACCACAGATCAGCCTTTTGTTTCACTCGCCTGCTCGAACAGAAGCGGAAATGGTTCAACTGTGTGACTGTAGTAGAGGAATGCAGCAGGGCCCCGCGATAAAGGATGTGCGCATACATACGAGAAAAAGCACACCACCGATTATCTTAAGAAATTTAGGAAATGTAGATATTACACTTCACATCCGTCACTATGTCAGTATTTATGCAAAATCAAGGTCAGGGAAAATGTTAACTTCATCTTCCTTTTTTTTCTACTATTGCTTGAAATGCGAAAATGATTTGAATGAAAATGATCGTCGCCCTATTTTAAAGAAATGTTGATCTGGAAACAAACGAGCGTCTTCTTTCCAGCTACCGATATTTTCTCTGACTTAATCTGAGATATATTGTCATGCGCAGTAAGGAAGGTCCATTTTCATTTTCCTGCCATATCCTAAAAGGCCTTGCATGACAAGGATATTAAACTATGATTTATTGACCTGCATGTTAATTTCCATAAGCACCCAGACACTGAATGTAGATGAGCAGGCGAGCTGAGGACCTTTACAGGTGCGCGCGCACTCAAATGATGGATTCAGCTGATTTTAAATACCCAATTATACATTTGGATATGTTACTCAACACACCTTTGACAAAACTGATGAATAAAGTCAAACAGCTAACAGAGTCTTATGGTATTTTTGCCTCATGGAAGAACACATCTTTACCTGAGCGTGCCGCCTAGTGGCGTTTAGTGGTACTGCACTCTGCCATAAAACTACAATGAAGGTGTTTCTGTCGGGGTTAGGGATTTGACTTACAATAGAAATGCTGCCGAGATCTCGAAAGCTTTACACAGCATGCACAATCTAAGCTACGACGCTATGTTTAATATAATTTCAACTGCGCGTTTGATTACACCTGACAGAGGAAGACGCAGATTTCATTTTGCACACTGTGACAGCAGAATATAATCGGCTCCTGATTAATGACATATGTCTGCGGATCATCGAGTAGTACGGTGAGAGGAATGACGGATGAAACTAGAGCTGATGTGAAGGGGGATTTATCCAGTCAGTTCACAGACTCATTGTTTATTTCCTTTAAATAAAAGCAACAGGCGCAGAAAAACGATCACCGATGCAACTGCCAGTGACGAGAGACAATGCAAGAGTTGACAGCAATAAAAATAATTCATAAACAATAAAAATGACATTCTCTTAAACGATTATAGTAAACACAGAACGTGCAAAATGTGGGGAAGTATAGTCAATGAACAAAGCGTTTTCTCAGATGTGTAAAATGTCCAAAATGAGACAATTAATTAAATAAACAATATTATTTGTATAAACGTAAAAGCAGTTTTAAAAGTAGACTTCTAAGAGATTCATGTGTATGTTGGTGGCCTAAATAAATGTATTATAAAAACCGAATAAATATAATGCAGGCTACATGCCATGTCATGAATATGACACACTGGTTACGGCTGTGGAGCATTACATGACAAAGTTGAAATCTCATATCAGGACTCAGCAACCCGCGGGTCTGGCTGCCACTGATAACCGAAATCTTCAAAGTTGAATGAAATCCACAGGGCTTCCACAAAGTGCGTTTATCACGCTTGTACTTGGCCCTCAGCTTGTTCAGCCTCAGCTCCAGCTCTGACATTAGAAGGTACAGTCTGCCCTCTGCTGGCGACGATTGGGAACTTCTTCTAAATACATTGGATGAACTGATGGGCTCCTCTTCCACTTGTTTAGAACATAAAGACCCAAACAGCCACTGGAGACCCAAACCATCTTCTGATCTAAAATGTTTCATATCTGTCAATCACAAACCCTGCCAATACATCTAAATAATTGGTGTAAAATACAGTTTGACATCTTTTCATGGTCATCAGATATGGCCCATTTGGACATTCAGAGGCTCTGTAGTTAACATGGAAACATCTTCTACAACATTGATTCACCAGTAGAACCATTGGAGTTGGATCAAAGACAGTGGATGGATATATTTGATTTGACGTTCCGTTATTAATACCTTTGCTGAAAAGGTTGCTTTTTCTTCAGTTTTTGATATAACCTTCAACTTCAATCTGAGCTTTTATGAACATCTACATGGCCAGTAAATTAAATATAGGAAAATACATGATTTTAACAGAAAAAATGCAAAAAAATACAGCAGATAATATTGTAACACATGATGATAAATCACTTAAGAAAAGTGAAATCTTTAGGAAAAAATCATTTGGGAACTGCCACAAAGGTAGCACTGGGTTAAAATATGAATAAATGTGTATTATGATTATTATGTCCCCGTTACGATCACTGTTTCTAATTAAAACCAGACTGCCAAAAGCATCTAAGAACACAAAAATCAGGTGAAAACAGCTTTCAGGTTTGCCAGAAATCTATGGTATTGTGCTGTAAATTAAATATACAGATTACTTTTTTTTTTTTAATTTCTGATAGTATTTTTTATTTCATAGTATTACCTTGCTGTGGTTATTTGGTTTATTTTAACAACACTATATAGTTCGAACATTACTCTTGACAAAAAAAGTACAAATGCATTCAGAATGTGTGAGAAAGGAATCATAAAGCCAACCTACCACCTTGAATTCTACACTTAATTAAATACATAATGAAAAGTCTGACATAAAATCCAGTGTTTTATATGTTCAAATCCTCAGGTTATATTCACCCATAGGTTTCATTCATCATCTGAACATTTTGTGTCATAACCCTACTCTACTGCTAAACATGATCTAAATTGATGCTTTGTCTTTTTCCTGCACATTCTTGCCTTCGATGGTCTGTTCATTACCAAAGTGCTGACGAACTGTGGCTGTAATGGCCGTGGCACCGTCCTGGTCCATCTTGTCTCATTAGCCGGACCTGATTGGCCATGAAGGTGTTCTCTTGCTGTCTCAGGATAAAGCGGCTGTGTCTGCCATTAGATCATAATTCCTCAAGTATTCTGCCCCCAACGGCCTCACGTGGACATACAATAACTGAAACACACTCAAAAATGGGATAACACTTTGACCTTGAAGATGCCGAACAGGTTTTATCTTTCAGTGAGACGCAGAGTGTGTGTTAAAGAGATTCGACTGATTTCAGATCAATTTTTTCCCCAAGCGGTGTTGGAATATACAGACTGGAAAAACGTGTTTGGACACTCCATGCATTTGTGATAAATTGGATTAAGAATCACACTTAAATCACTGAAATCTGCCAAGTGTTGTTCCATTCTCCAAACCCACATACTCCCTCCTGCACATGCTCTGTTCCATCGAGGTCAAAACTGGATGTTTCAGCAAGATAATGAAACACATACAGGGCAGGACATGCTGAAACTGTTATTTTATCTTGTTAACAATAAAAAAAAATGCATTTGTTTGTGTTTGCTTGTATCTGTCGGATGCAGCTACACTGTTTGAAACGCAAAAAATATTTTTCCACAAATATTTCATGATATTTGACTGTGTAAAATTTTATGGGTGCATGAAACCCTTTTTTCCCCACTACTTCCAGCTATTTTGCTTAGGAATCCTCAGAATTAACTTAAAATTGGGCATTTTATTTCATCAATATGTGCTAGATTCACTATATATTGACATTTAGCAGTTTATGATGAATATTTATTGATTATTGTGTAGCTGTTATAGGAACTGATTATGAGATGGGGTAGTTTGGTGATCAGATGCAGATGACGCCTGGCCTGGTGTCTTCTGTAAACGCCTAAATCTGGCTTTCCTCTGCACAAACACCCGCCTTGATGCGGCAGTGTTGGTTTTCTTTTTAGACATTTACAGCATTCCCATTCATTAGACTTCAAGCAGGACACACACACCACTGACACACTGACCTTCACACCTCATATGCTTCATTATCATTCGTTATGTACATATTTCAGTAACTTTGTTGAATAAAATCCTTAGATTTGCTTTGGAAAAACATGCTTTGATGCTCATTTAACTATGGCCCAGAGCAAGGTTGGGCAATTTTGATGTTTTTGATTCTCTCATTAAATACAAATTACATAATAAAATTAGTATGTGGTTTTTTTTGGGTTGTTTTTTAGATCTATGCCATTGGAAACCTTGTTAACTGTGCTGGTGGCTGTTGTGAAATCTTAATTTTAATTAATCTTTCCTTCCTAAAAACTAGAAAAACAACAAAGATGTGATTCTCATTTGGTATAAAACTTAGCTGAGGTTCTGCATTGATAAATACTCAAACTGAATGTGTGTGTGTGTGTGTGTGTGTGTGGGGGGGGGGGTGTCATTTCAACATATCTATACACTCATTTCTGCACAGACTGACATGCTTTTTTAAGTCAGTTTATTTGCAGTAAACCTAGTGAAACTATGAATAACTAAACTAAATAGTTTTCTGTTTTAATGAAGTTACCCACAGTGTAGAAAAGTTTGCATTCTTGCTGCCAATGTTTTTATGTAGTTTTACACAGGAATATAAGATAACTGGAATTGTGCAACTTCATTAAAAAAAAAAAAAAAAAAAAGTCATTTGCTGCTGCATTTCCCTTTGCATTTTTGGAAAACATTAAACTTGAAAATTTATGGTTAGCAACACTAGTTCTATTTTAGCATTAAAAATATGGTTTTGATAAAAAAAAAGATCTGTCATATACTGGTGGGTAAACCATTATAGAAACAGTGGCACACACCTTATACTGGGTGGAGCTGGAAGAATACATTTGTTAAGCATATATATGTAAAGTGTCATGAGATAACGTTTGTTATGATTTGGCACTGTATAAATAAAATTTGATTGATTGATTGTTCAAATGAAAATTTTTCACCAGGTAAACTGGAAAAAACAAAAACACGCTCACCAAAGGTTCCTCTTAAAGCTATTCCATAAAGGGCTGCACAATTTGACATTGTCTGGCTATTATTGCTGGATATACTATGTTTGTATTTACTTGATTATCAAAGAAAACAAAAATTTCTCCTTGTTAAATGTGTCTTTTTTTTAGTTCAAACATACACCCAAACGATGAAGGACCGACCCTGCCATATTGAACAATATATACAGAAACATAAAAATGGTTTGATACATTAACTTCCATACCACTTATGTACTATTTTGTCCTTATTTGGGCCTCTATACCAAATAAACTAAGCTAGATACAAAAAAAAAAAAAACTGCAAAAAAATCTGTTTTACACTGTACTTCTGTCCGTTCATTTTCACTATATTCTAAATATCACCACATAACTGAGGTTGTGTTGGTTTCTTCTCTATCTTAAATCACACTATAGCCATCAACATGTTGATCTATAATTTGCATCTTTCTAGGATTATGTCATCGCACATATTGATGCAGTGAATATATTTACCTCCACCAAGGAGGTTATGTTTTACTGTGTGTTTGTTTGTTTGTTTGTTACCATCCGACTTTGTTTTTTAGCAACATAACTCAAAAAATTATGGATGGATTTTGGTGAAATTTTCAGGGTATATCCACTTTGGGTCAAGGAAGAGATGATTACATTTTGGAGGCATTTTGAATCACCGTCTGGATTCAGGAACTTTTTTAAAGGATTCTTTATCATTGTGAGATAGAGCATGGTGACACAGAGCTGCATATGAGGTCATTCACCGCCATCTAGTGGAGGAAAGTACTAACACTACCTTAAAAAAAGTACAAACACTACCTTAAAAAAAAATACAAACACGACCATAAAAAAAAATTAAAAATGCAAACATTATCTTGGCGGAGGTCTGCGCTCTCCGAGTGCTTTTCTAGTTGATTATAATATGATACTCATGGGTGAACTTGTTTCGGGCTCAACAGTGCCGAGTACATACATTACTGTGAGTAATGAATAAAGTCAAGGCAACAATCAATGAACAGTAGTGAATATAGAAAAACTACCAATCGATAAATAAAGCCGTCAGTAAATAGCGCATGTTTCATATAGAGCACTGGCATGTTTTTCCACTGAATGAACTAATCTTTGGCTGACTTTGTGTCGATCAGTGCTACATGAAAGGGCAGAACAGGCTCTTCTCAAAGCTCAGCACAAAATGTAACTGCCAAAGTACCATTTCAGAGGGTGATTTTCTTCACCATATGCCATATTCACTGTGGTTTCAATTTGCAGAGGTCAAACGTAATCACTGCCGGGCTACCTTTAATGTGGGCAGCTTGCATGCCATGGTATCTTCAACAGTCCTGGAGAAAGATATTCTCCCTTAATGTATTGCAACTAGTGACTTCAAATGGCTTCCAACGGCGTAATTACTAGAATGACTTTTTGTTCGAGCCTGAAATTTCTGAGGTGAAGAAGAATGTGCTGCCTCTGCAAGTAAATTCAGTGATGATCGCATTAGTGCACAGTACGATTCCCTGGATTATGCTGAACTGTGGGTTACCTGCAGCTCAGGTTAAAAGTGTGGCGCTTTCAGCCCGTGGCTTCACTGCCCACCCCTCCCCATCCCTACCTCCGCTTTGAAGACACGTGCACGGACTCAGAAGTTCATTTTCATCATGATCCAAACTTCAGAGATCTAAAAAATAAACTACAAATGCTGAAAATTCATACACCAACCTGTGCATTATTCATATGGTGTTCCATGAGCTTTAATTCAGGTTGGCTCTATAAAATACTGAACTCCTAGACACAGAAGATGGGATTACTGAGCCCACTGCTGGATTTATTTAGACATTATTCTAAGTCCAACCACATGTTCAGCATTAAACAAAAGTATATAATAACTGTTTGCAATGAAAACTCCAGTTATCTTATGTCTCTAATCAGAAGGACATTTTAAGCATGATTAGAAGAAAGCAAGAAAAAGCTTTATCTACTGTGACAGAGCTGCAGAATAGTGGATTTATTTTCCGTTATTTCTTTTAAAACCCATTCTAATATTCAAGCATCAGGGGAAATGGCCTAAATGTGGCTGTCTCAAGATATCCCAAGTTGATGTTTCAATTCATTGTTCCTGTCCACGCACCACAGTGTCCTTGGGCAACATATTGGACCTGAAATTGCTCCCACAGGCTTAGACCCATTGTTACGAGCTTTGAGTACCAACAGCATAACCACCTCTGTCACAGGATACATCATTTTATATCATGAGAAGGTCTGTATTGCGATGCATTCTGTGACTAAATGGTTTAGAATAACCATGAGGTGCTTGATCGCATCTGCTTACTTTCTTCTGTGATTTAGAACTACTATACAAACAAGTCATGTTCAGTCTCTTCCATGTTTGTTTGTGTTGTTTTTATGGAAATATCTTACCTATTTCGGTGCACAGAAACAAAAGAACTGCCACAAAAAGTGTGCTTTAAATAATATATAGCATAAAACAATATGTGTAATATGCACTGCACAAACGTCTTAAGCCTCCTTTAGCTTTGTTGTTTTTGCAGGGTTGAAATAAGCATACATAAATATATTTCCCATTGTCTTTTAGTCAGATACAATAAGAAAATACAATAAGTGCACAGCCTTAAAAGACACTAAAAAACAGAACCAGATGGATTCTTTGCACTGTAACACTGTCACAAGTGTTTACATTGTTTACACTACTACTACTGCTGCTACTACTATAACATTTGCAGAGATTTATAGTAACGAACTGGAACCACTTCAGTACTAAAATGCACTATCTGTACTTTTTTGGAGTTGTATTTTTTCCTCCTACTTCCACTTTTACTTCACTACATATTTTGGATGAATTTAATCCTTTTACTCTGATACATTTTTC
>JAQQZY010000014.1:22214747-22229115 GCA_030068375.1 Ostorhinchus rueppellii
GGCTCATCATTGGACGATTCAAGCCATCAGTCAGTTTATAAGAAGAGCACATGCTCCCATCGGCCTTTGACAGGTTTAAGTTTGTTCGTAAACACTTATATGTAAACACACAAACAAGTTGTGCCTTAATATTAAATATAGAAAGATACTGAAACTTGTGACTGCTTTCTTTTACGATACACAGTACTTTAAATGTTACTTTTACTTTCAGTACTTGAGCAGTATTTTTTTATTGACTACTACTTACAATACTTAAGTACAAAAAAATGTGAATGCTTTAGTACTTTCACTTAAGTATGATGTTAAAAGAACACTTCAATTTTTACTCAAGTCAGTTTTTTGATAAAACAGTTGTACTTCTACTCCACTCCTCTACTCCAGTACTTTATGGGTCAAAACACAGTAATGTCCCGTCAAAGAGTGAACTTTAATTGATACCATTCCAACATTTATTTCAATATTAAGTCGCTCCTTGTTTTGGATAATCCCTTATGCTCCAACTGAAGCAAAAATGAATTTAAAAGTAAAAATGTGGATCTTTAGCAACAACTAACATATCAAATTGACACAAAAATGTCCATGAGAGGGATTTCGAATACTGTGTTTTGACCCTTATACATCTCTGAAGATTTTTGCATTTTACACTATTTTAATTTTTTTTAAATTATTTTAATCTTAACCTTTTATACACTATCTCTATTTTGAACATATTTTTGATTGCACACATTTATATTTTATTCATTAAAAAAAGGTATGTCTGTATCTATTGTGTTCCTGTTTAAATGTAAGTGCAGCAACGCTGGCAGAGACCACTTGCAATTTTGTTGCACAGCTGGTGTAATAACAATAAAACCTGCTCTATTCTATGACAAGACGCAGCACAAAAACATTTAACATGTGCTGAATGAAAATGGTAAATATATGCAATATGTCTCACATTGTCTGAATGAAAAGGTTAAAAACACATGTTAAGTGTAAAGGGAGTTAACACTAAATAGTACCAATAAGATTTAGAGGCTGTTTCTTCCCTTAATCATGTTTAATGCAGAAACTTCTCAAATATTCACATTGTATCTTCACACAGAGACTGAAAAATGCAAACATGTGGTCTTTTACTACATTAGTCTTTTACTAAACCAACAAACCTAATGTTGGACGTTTCCACAGTACTACACATACTGGATTTCCTAACATTAGAAGTAACAGTAAAATGCCTTTTCTCTCCATTGTTGGTGTACTAGCCTATTCTGACCAGTAGATGGCAGAGTAAGCTCAAGAAATGCTCCTAGAGTTCCGGGTCTGTTCGGGTAACACTACAGACACTCCACATCAGGGACTATACTGTAATATGTGTTAATATTTTAGAATAAAAATAACAACAACTGAAATGACAAAATGAAAGAAAATGTGTTTAGTGGCGCCAGAAAAACAATATCTGAGGAGCTTAAATGTGAACTAAAATCTTACTTCTTCCTAATAACAATAAGGCTGATTTGTTTTCTGGATTAAAGGGAACATTTGGTGAAACAAAAGGGGAGTTGGCAAAATATGGATGAATGAAAACGCACAGACGGATAAATCATAAAATCCAAAATGATTTTAGATGGATTTTAGTCACTTGGAGATAACAGAGTCAAAACACACACACACACAAAGTCCACTTTAAGCAACTTTTCTATATAATCCCTATAACTAGAAAGTACTAAATATGAACAGTGTACAACAGACAGGTTATGATATGATCAGAGGTTTTTGTAAAAAACCAAAAACAAAAAAACAAAAACAAAAACAAACAAACAAAACCCCCAGAAACCAACTCCGTATCACACTCGGAGCGCACGCGGTGTTGTTTGTCATCGTTTAGACGCCATTAATTAAAACGTTAACCTGATTGGGTAAAAGGGGGAGAGGGTGTCTGTGTCCCAATAGGCGAATCCTTTTTAATAACCCGCCTCGAGATAATGATGTAAAAGGACTCAGGCGTCTTGTGCGGAACGAGGATCATCGTAGAGATCCGGTGAAGGTGAATCAGAGACGCACAGAGAGAGAGAGAGAGAGAGAGAGAGAGAGAGAGAGAGAGAGAGAGAGAGAGAGAGAGAGAGAGAGAGAGAGAGAGAGGCACTTATTACATGAGTCTCCTCATCGTCTCCACACCTCAGCTGACAAATCAGACAAACCAGCAACTTCTCCACTGACACCAAACAAAACTCGCAGAGGACAAACACAGGAAGAAACTCCCAAAGAGGTGCTAAGGGTTTCTAAAAGCGACCATAGCCTGCAACTACGCGGACCCCACAAGGCTATGGACCGGAGGATGAACTTGAGCGGCGGCGCAGGGGACATTTTTCACAAAACTCTGAGCGCCGTGTCCAACACAAAAATGGACCCGTTCAGATCAGCGCCAGGCATCGAGCGACCGGCCAGAGACCGCCAGTCACCTATCAGCTGTTTCGACCAGACCGATTCAGACCCGATTCCGCCCGGAGGACTGGCGGGAGGTAGAGGGGGGGCCCTGGGTCTGCCGACCGGATCTTTGTGCGTGAAGTACGGGGAGAGCGCCAACAGGACCTCGGCGGCGGAGAGCAGCGGCGGAGAGCAGAGCCAAGACGATGACAGCGACGGCAGGTGTGACATGGTCCTTCTGGCCGACGGGCGGACGGTGCCCGCGGGGAAAGCCGAAGGAGGTAAGAAAACCAAAGAGCAGAAATTACTGAGGCTAAACATCAATGCCAGAGAAAGACGACGGATGCACGATCTGAACGACGCGCTGGATGAGCTCAGGGCGGTCATCCCCTACGCGCACAGCCCGTCAGTGCGGAAACTCTCCAAAATTGCCACTTTGCTGCTCGCCAAGAACTACATCCTCATGCAGGCGCAGGCGCTGGAGGAGATGAGGAGGCTAGTGGCGTATCTCAACCAGGGCCAAGCCATCTCTGCTGCTTCCATACCGGCCACCACTGCCCTCGCAGCTCCCGGCTTAGGTGCGTACGACCAGCCGCCTGGATACCCTTTCCCCTCTGGGGTGGCTGCGTCCTCCTGCCCCGATAAATGTGCCCTTTTCAACAACGCCACCTCCAGCCTCTGCAAACAGTGCACTGACAAGCCTTAAATGCGCCTGACAAAGACTCAGAGAAGCACATGCGAGAACAGACACAAGACACCACTTTTGAGAACACTTTTATGAGAGGAGATCTGCGAGGCTACTGTTGTTCGAGTCAGCAGGCTAGAGACAAAGAAGTAATGCCGATGAATACTTTTATAATATTTACTAAGTACATTCAAGATGCGCTTTTTGTTCTAACAATACTTGATTGTGTATATAAATCATCCTTAAAGTGCTGGTATGAATGATGTGCAGACCAAACAGAGGTACAGTAGGCCTGTAAGTGTGGCTGCAAGTGTTGACGGAGTTGTTGATGACTTGATCAGTTATGGACCCTTTTGGACGCGTAGGTGACCTGACAACTTGCGACTTTTTCACTTGAATAGATGGACACCTTCCTGGAGCATTAGTCCAACCTCATTTTCTGCTGCTTCCTCATTTACTCACGGTTTTTCTTTGACTCGTCTCAGAGACATTTGCTGGTTCAAGGCCTGTTTTTATGAACTTTTCTATTGAGCACGTGGAATGTCATGAACAAGGAAAAGTGAAACGAAATAGAAGTTAAGTGGTTTAATCAGATATTTATGTGCTAATCCAGACACTTGTTAATAGTTGCGCACGCCCATTGCAATTTTTTTTTTTTTTTTTTGGTGGGGGGAGCACTGTGATATAATAAAATTTCAGAAACATTTAGAAAACCTGAATCAACTTTTTATCAGGTGTTTCGATGTGTCTTTTGTAATTTATTAATTTGGATATTTATATTGCTTTTTTTGCTTGCATTGCACACTGTAGTCCTTTTCTTAGTTGCTGTACTTTTTTGCGTTTTTCTCTCACACAAGATGATCGAGGTCTTGAGATCAATCGTGTTGTCAGGTCAAGCTGTGGATTATTGTCGATACCTTAGTTATTATATGAGCAAAGAGGGCCATTTGTATGTATTTCAGTGTTGAAAAGCTTTATTAAAATATTTTGAACAACAGGAATACTTCTGATTATTCATCTGATGTTAAGTCAAGAAGAAACAATTTAAATCTATTTTTATTTGATGGATACACTCACTGAAATTTTCTTTTTTTTTTTTAATGGTGTGATCCATGTCAAACAATTTCAAGTTCTTTTTCTTATTTATGCATCTTTTCTGGGCACGATGTGGACTTTGTTTTTTTTTGGTTTTTTACTCTCGGAAGTGTCACGCATACTGAGAAAAATTATTCAACTTGTTCTCCATCTGAAATAGTAACTTAAGGTATAAGTCACACAGTGTTGGGAGCAAACAGCCTGGCCCTTGGCAGCTCTTAAATGTTTGCGATCTTATTGTAGTTATTAAAACAATGTCCACAACGGTGCAATAATATGTTAATTCGAAAACAAGTGTGTACGAAAACTGTCGACTGTAATACCTGGGTTCCCATAATGAAACACATCGTTAAGGCAATTAGACCTCCAGAATGTGATTAAGGAATGTAATTACGACAGTGTTCATTGCCGTAATTTGGTGTCTTTAATCACAACGCAGCCATCATCTGCACTCCCATCGACTCGCCCTTTGTCCTAGGTCTGCTGTCCACACACAGGAAAAAAAAATCTGGTGAAGTAAAACAGTAAAAAGCCTGAAAATTATTCCTGAAATTTCATCTTAACATTCTTTAAAGCAGCTACTCCACATGGAGTTCAAGGACGTTTTACATCAAGATGTTGGCACTTGAAACACTTAGGCCAAACACTGGGAACACTGCGCATCAAATTAAACAGAAAGGTCGAGACATCAAGCATGAAGATGCAAAAATCGACCATTTACACTAGAAAATAATCTTTTCTTTGTTAAAAAATTAAGCTATATCACACAAAATTCCTTCTGGAGTAAAACAAAATAAAGGTAAAGCAAGTGTGGGGACTTCAGCACCCTGGACAGAGACAAAATATTTTAATAGGACTTTATGTGAAAATGTGCAGCTTCAAGAGATTAAATCAAACGTTTAGGATTTATAGAAGATTCTAAAAACAAAACAAAACAAAAAAACATGATTTTTTGATCTTGAATCATTGACTTTTTCCTCTGAGGCAGGCTGGATCATACACATGCACATGTGGAAACAGGAGAATTAATTTAACAGTGAGGCAGTGAGGGTTTTGATTTCTCTGCAAGTGGGCAACTGATATTTAAAGAGTTAGTTCTGGATGTGGAAATTATCTGCTGGAAACTGACTCAATGACATAATATTTTAAAAAAAAACTTAAATACTGTGTTCTAATAAAATGTAAAAGTTTCAGTTTAGACTTAATGCTGTATCCTTTGAAAATGACGCATTAAAAAGTACATTATTAGATAAATATCACCTCTAAAAATTTCAAACATAAAATGTAAAGTGATTAGTGTGTTTGCCTTCGAAAAACCGACAATACCGACTTTGTGTTCACAACAGTGCCATAATTTTCACCAGTCTTCGTCTCTGCATGATGAGCCATTCCGACAACAGGGTCATTACAGTGTCCCATTGAATCCCATCACACTCAAATGCCTTGAATCTATACAGAACAGCCTTTAATCAAGAACGGAAATGATCAGGAGACTTCAAAATGGCTCTGTCATAAAAATCCTGTCAGCATCTCCTGGTGGATATCTTCGCTTTTCAGCACTTAGCTCTACATTAACTGTGTTAAAACTACAAACACCCAACGCATGAGGAGATGTCACTTTTCTCTTCACTGCTGCTGGAAACTGAGACTTTACAAAAAACATTAATTATGCAATATGCATTAATGCACAAATGACTGGAGCATTTAACCCATACTAATATTCACATTAGCCCAGAAGAGGAAATTCCCTAGGGGTGAGACAGAGCCATATGCGAGTGGAAAACAGAACACAGCATCCAAAGGAAAACAGACCACAGCAAAAAAAAAAAAAGATCTGTGGAAAAGGCAGAGAACATTTTACAGATATAATGATATTTAAGGTGCAGTGTCATGTGACTGGAATGGAAGCTTCTCAAATTAAAAGCCACTTCATATTTGGATTGCTATATCCTCTGAAGTAAATCTGCAATCATTACAAGCTGCTGAAATGTCATGTGCACACAGGGGTCTGAAACATGTTGGACTGGGCAGTGACGGAGCCCACACAAGTCCCACGGAAAAGAGCTTTCTTCAGTGGCCACCAACCACTGCCAGTAATAAGCAGCCATCGTTTTTATTCATGAGTCTAATAAACCTGAATACATCTTAAAGGCATTTACAGCAAGATCCAGGGCTCATGAATAAAAGCGGAAGATAAAAAACACCTCTTTTCATAAACCATAAAATGTCCAATTTGCCATATCAAGGGCCAGCAGGGTGCCTATTCATAACATGGATGTGATGTATGCTAAGGATGATAAACATGAAAGTCAAAATATACATAAGCACGTTGAATTGAAATGTCTCCTTCATATCAGTAAGAGAAGAAACTCTGCCAATGGATTCATCTCTGCAGTGTCATACACACAGTATAAAGATATATGCGCTACATTGGCTGAGGCACCAAATCAACAACTGGGTGGTAATTCACTTTTGTCAGCGCCATGATAGCAATCCATAATGTTGTCTTTGTATTTTGCAAACACAGCGCGGGCTAATAAAAAGTGGGAACCTAAAGCGGTCAGTTGCAGTTACTTTAAGTGCAACTACAAACTTTTGAACCTTTTTCACAATCAGTTCTGGCTGTGCAAAAATACCAAGACGCTACATTAGTGCAGCCACATTGAACAGTACACTTCTTTAGATTCCTTCAGGGCTGCGATTTCCTAAATTTCTTTCCATACATGAGCACACACTTTGGTGAATCTTTTTAGCACTTCTGTCAGGTGTATCAAGTAATATAATTTACGTATGATAGGCCCTTCAACTCGTAAAATCCCTCATTAAATATTTTACAGCCTTAATGGAAAAAAGATCTGGCGATGGACTGCATGCAACTTCGGTGTTTTACTGGCATAGCTTACTGCAGCTGAGAAACACACTCAAATTTATTCTAAAGTAAACTAACATTAAATCACCAACATAACCAGACTGGAAAGAAGAATTCTCCTTATTATTTTTGTAGCACTTTTTCCAGCACCTACCTTTGTTTTGTTTTTTTTATCATTTCTCTGTCCTTTTCATTTGAGTATTATGTTTTTAGTTTGTTCAAAAACAGTGAAAACGGACTGAACACACTGAGCTGCAGTAATGTAATTAAAAAATATCTGTTGGTTTCAGTCCATTTAACAATGATCTGTGAGCTTTGTTTCATGAGTACATGCAGCACAAGTATATTTATTTATACTAGGACAGTTTTTCAGGATTACACAGTGAAACATTCTGTATATTCCAAACTGTATGGTTTCCTTCTTGCCTAATGAGCTCCTAATTCATTATAGTGGGATTTTTTTTTACTCTGAGGCAGCCTTGAGGTCAGGTAAACATATGGTGTCGTGTTTAGCTCTGAAAGCTCTAACAGGGTACAATAAATGACGTAGTAATGCGTGATTATCCTCTCATATGGAATACAATTGTTGAGTAACATCTCTAATATTCCAACTGCCTCCATATTAATCAGATTAGAGTCCCAATCCCCTAATCCCTGTTTACCGATGGCTCTGTCTTTGTGCCGTAATCTGATGTTCTTTTATTCCCCTGGGATTAAAACGTGTCGTGGCAGAGTGAAGTAATTTGTGGTGTTGTTGTGGACGGAATGAGCTCCGTCGCTGCAGGTTATTGACTCGAAAACAGCAAATTCACTCTGGATTTGAACAAACAAAAACAGGTGCAATCAAGCGCATTCACTGGACAAATATTTGTTTTAAATAAAACCAAATTACGCGTGTTGACATGGGGAAATTCATTTCATTGTTGAAATCTGAACAATGCGTACAATCAGTAATCCCTCTCACACTGGAAGCTTCTTTTTTTATTATTATTAGTGTATTAAAAACTATCCACAAATCTTTATCAAACTCAAATCAAATTACATTAGCTGCTAAAATAATGTCATTACTAAATAAAAATGTAATGCTATGTATACATGGTGTCTGTGTGGCGCTTAAAGCTCATCAGACAGCTGTGAACTTTCCATTTTTGTGACCTTAACATTCAGATAATGTGTCGCAGTTTGATTAGAGAGGATGTGGCTCACAGTGACACAGCAGCCTCAGTTGGTCATGTGAGCTGATAAAAAAAGCTCTATAAGTAGCTGCATGGAGACAAAAGTGCAAAAGTCAGGAATTAAATGTTTGAAGTTAATAAAAACTTAAGTCATTTGTCAACAGGGAATTAAAAACAGACCAACATTTCTAACCCTATTGAGATGGAAAAAACTCTTTCATGTGTGTATGCGTGTATGTTTTTATGCAAGTGTGTGAACATATATTTGTGTTTCTCTACAGTTTGGCTTCGTGAGGACAATATTTTGAGGGCTATGACTTCATTTTGGGGTCAGAGTTACAATGAGGTAAAGGGCTGTAGAATAGTAGAATACATTATGTCAATGATTATTCTCATGTGGATAGTGAAGTGTGTAAGTGTGTGTGTGTGTATGTGTGTGTCTGACAAGGCGAGACAGGGATCACCTGGTCTGATCAATATGCAGATCCTGACCCTCTCAAGGTTCATTAATACTAAGGCGAGGTGGATTTCATCTTCGCTCTCCGATATTCATTAACTCTGGCTTCCACATTGAAATAAAGACACGAAGATGACACAATAACAGTGTGAATCACTCACTTTTCATTTCATACACACACACACACACACACACTTTTTTTCCCCCGTGTTCTTCCCTCACATACACACATCACAAGACAAATGAAAATCCTGACCAACAAAGAAAACAGTTATTGTTCAAGCTATAAAGAAGCCTTTGTCTAATACAATCTGAACAATTAGTTACGAGACTCGTAGCTACTTGTTTACACGTTCCTCTAACAACTGCTCATCATGGGATTGCAGGACTGATTTTTTGATTAGAAATGTAATCTAAGGATTAAGATCCACTGTGGACAAGGTCAGCTATAATGTAAACAAGGCCACAAAAACAGCCATAAAAGACACGAAACAATAAAAACAATAAGTGAATTTGAACATATTTAATCCGGGGCAATGAAGTGCATCCGTTCTGTGAATGCAGAGAAGAATTTGTAGAATAGGATTTTAATCCAGTGTCACTATATGAAGGGGGAAAAAAGTCTGCTTCCCTCTGTTGAAAATCTGTCATCTTACTGGAGCATGAAACCCCGGCCGTTAGTGTAACACTTGCTTGGCTGATCTTCCTGATGTGCTGAGTGCTACTCGAGGCTTCAGTGTATCTGTCTGAGCAGAGGTCTTTAACAGCCATGAATGCCAAGCATGGGGGAGGCAGGCCAGGCCAAGCGTAACCACGGCGGCCCAATGTCCTTGGCTCCTCGGCGGCCTTCACCTCACACTCCCTGCACAGTGAATTTTATGGCTAATTTCCGGCAATTTATCCTGGCACTTTCAGAAGAGAGATTCCTGCGGGAATAATGTGCATAATTTGCATAAATCATCCTGATAGAATGCATATCAGCATGTAACCCCCCCTGTCTGATGCTGCAGCGTTTACTTTGTAATCAAAACTGACTCTTTTCCACCGGCGGATGCACAAGAGCCATGAGAAGGGGGTCTGAGTTTAGGTGAGTAATTACAAAGGAATGAAACACACATATAGAAGCTCATGCACAAAAAGCCTCCCCAATAAAATAAATACAATTTCTGGGAAAACGAGATATGGTAATGTGCAGCACTGTGCATTTATTTATTTACCATCACAAACACTCCAAGTGAAAAACAAGTTTATTTTTCTCTAGTCTTACTTGTGAAAATGACGCTCAGGGACAGAAATAGTCTTTGCAACTCAAGTACCATGTTTGCACGAAGAAAACACACTGTACATCCAGGTTTTTTTTCTCATATTTGTCCATTTGTGACTTATTTCTTGACCTAAATTGAGCTCCTAATTTCCACTGGTCATCCTCCTTTGTCCTCTCTCTCACTGGGCTGTGGCATTGAGCCATCAGCCACAGTTTGCTCCACAGGCCTGCTTTCAGAAGCTCTGCCTCTGTAAGCGACCAATTGTCTGAGGGGAAGAGACGGGGGTCAGTGCGCTGCATCTCCCCCTTGCTGTGATCTAATTTGACGTACAGTGAGAACATGCATATTCTCTTGGACTGCCTTCGTTACTATAATCAGCTGTGGTCAAATCGGCTTTGTTGGCCGAGGAGGTGTGAGATGAACGAAAGAAACAAAGCGCTATAGAAAAATGTTGCATACAAAAGCACAAGGACCACAGCCTGATGGAAATACTATAGAACACACAAGCTACAGATGAGGTATTGGTTTAACTAATCTGAGCAGACACACAGACAAAACATAGCTCCAGTGGGACGGAGCACTCCACTCGTTACATGCATTAGATTTTGTGACTGACAGCTAAGAAAGAAGCATGAGGCAGTGGAAGTGTGTGCGATTTTTGTGTGTGCACATTTTACAGAAGCAGCCATTATTAGAGTGAGCAGTTTTGTGTTACCACAGTACCAGGTCCTCTTACTGGCTCTCATCTCAGAGTCTCAAGACCTCAGATGGTATCACTGGTGACAACAGGACAGTCGTCCGCCGGGTGGACGTTAATCACAATAATACAGGGCAGGCTAATCATGACTCACTGATCAAGCGCTAAATGACATGCCTGGCGTACCCCCTGTAACCAGCCCACTGCAGAGGGATTCACACACCAAGACTAGCCCTTTTTGGGGGGGAAGGAGGAGGAGGAGGAGGAGGAGGAGGAGGAGGGGGACAGTGGTTATGAGGCTGGTGCACAGCCATCCAGACAATAATTACTCGATGACTGTGGTCACATTAGGGATCAGTCAAAGCAGATTAATTTCGACTGATAGCATTGGTCCCTCCTAAATGCAGATTTTCTTAATAAGAGTGAAATTGTGCCACTGAGAGGGTTAGGGACTGTGAGCTTCACTATACGGGGCGCTCCAATTACTTATACGGAGAGACAATGTCTTGTTCTTTGCATGAATCAGACTGAAAAACTGCAAGGTTGGGACTGCCACGTACAGAATGTCAGCACAAAATTAGCACGCAAATGTGGTTTTCAAGTTGTCTGTTCTGAAGTGTGCGTTTGTATGCGTAGACCGTCTGTATGCATGAGCACAGACGAGCCTGCATGTGTGGTAGGCCTTTCACTAAATACCCAGAGACCCCGAGAATTACCCAGAGCAGAGAGGACAGCATCTGTTTGTGTGCTTGTGCCGAGCAAACAAGGCAATTTAGAGAACACCAAGGGAGCGGCTAATAAACACAACCTTATTCCCCCTTCCTCCTACACCTGGCTCTGAATATTGCAGCGCTACAGTAAAGATGCCTGTCTGTCTTTGTGTGATTATGTATTTGTGTTTGTGTGATGCAATGCCAAAGCCTGGGTGACCTGACTAGGGGGTTGCGTGTACGTTTTTGCATGTGTGCATGTATGTAGGTATGTGTTTGTGTGTCATATGTGCATGTGGAGAAGAGTGTGCCATGCATGTGTAACCATTCATCATTCTACAGTAAGAGGCATGCCAGTGCTGCTGGGAAATGGCAGGTCTGTGTCCCATCACACCCTGGCGTCTTTGTCTGTACTGCCAAAGCTGCGCCAAAATGCCTGCCCTGGATACCTGGCATAGAAACAACACTTTACTGTACACAAAGGTGCATGAATACTAGGTTGGCAGAGGGAGCTCATATGGATGCTAGTCACAACGGCCTAATGGCTCTAGCATCTCCCAGCTTTTCATTTGAAGATAAAATTAATAACGGCAAGTGGTTTTAAGGTATTACACATACCATGGGAATGCTATGATGAGTAAACTCTCACTTTCAGGTGATTTAAAGTGGTTGCTTTTTTAATGTGTCATTAAACAAGCTTAAAATTCATGCTAGTCCTGTTTTTTCTCTCTTCTCGCCTTGCAACTGTTGCAGTAAATATGCTCTAATGAGACCTGCAGCTTTGCTCACCGCCACCACTGACTCTGATATGTAGCCAAAGTGACACCCAGTAAAACCATGCATCAGACCAGACACAAAATGGCCGTCCAGTGCCAAATCCCGCCTTGGCTTTCACTTCATATTACACCACAGCAGGGCCTGGCTGGGGACTGAAAGCTTTACAGGGCATTTAGAGAAAAACTCACTGCCCTCAGCCTACATCTGTCACTAACAGGTACGTAAAGGTGTGGTTCTCCCACACTGCTAAACCATCAGACCTGCAGATGGGTTTATAGCATATTATAGAAGAATTTTAAGAGTACAAGCAGTATTTTAGTTAAAAAGCACTTGATTAGAGTTCACTGAAGGCACACAAACCCACTGAGTGAATTCACTGACCCATTTTGCCCTTCATCTTAGAGGATTTCAAGGTCTCCTCACCCCTCATGTCACATACCTGGCAGGCTCAGAAAAGAGTCCATGTTCCATCAGCATCGGAGCCTCGGAGCCAAGAACATCCTGAAATAAGAGTGGGAGAAAATAAGTGCAAAAGGGGAGATTAATCGGCGTTATTACACTGATTAGATTTCCAGAATGCTAATTAAAAGATGTTAGGACATGGGCCCAGCCAAGGATCAGTGGGCACTAATGAGGACCAATAGGACTCTGTAATCTCTGCTGTAATGAAATGGTTTAAATGTAAAGTTTACTGGGATAAGAGCGAGGAGGTGGATGGACCGGTGGGGATGAGTTAAAGCAGCAATCCTGGAAAACCAATCTGATACCGTCATTATAAGCAGGGATGTGAGTATTCACAGCCTCAGCAATAAGACAGAATTCTAAAAGAGATGAGTGAAGCAGGGAAAAATTCAATTATACCAAAGGGGTCAGTACAATAAAAACATTTTACTATTAACCAATTAACAGAAATGGTTTAATGGCTCAAGGTCATGTATGTCTTTGTCACTGACTACGATAAGGCCTTTGTAAGGTAACAGGGCAGTATTTTTTAATGGGAAACCAGTTATCCCTCCATGCTGCTCTTCCTCTTTTAATGGCCTTTCAGCTTTGTCTGTAGTTTTACACACCTTCCATGATAGTTATAAATAACTATGTGGTCAAATACAGGTTTTAAAGGTTTCAGTGAAAATGTTACTTTGGATGTAATGAAACTACTGCAAAATCTGCATTCCTGTTATCAGGAAAACCTCAAAATGTACAAGTTTATGTACTAAATGTTGGGAAATACCAAAACTTCTTGCTGGAATTTCACAGGAATGAGATTCAATTTGCTTGTTTATGAAACTCATGACTGAAGATTTTCTGCATATTATCATATATGAAAAGGAAAAGTTAAATCCTTAGTGAATACTTACCTTTCCTGATTAAAAAAGTGTCAAACGTGCATTCTTTATTCAAAAGGGAAGAAGTGGCCATTATAGAAGAGCCCAACTTTAAATGGTTGGATGTAAATCACAATGGACATTTATAAAATGGAAATGATAGCAGCATTTGTTAATCACGAACTGCTTCATACTGGGAAAACTGGGTCAACTATGGCAGACACTATAGGCCTGATTTTGTTTTCTTGAAAAAAAAAATCCTTGTGTTGTATGGAAAAGATCACTCCCTACTTGTACATAGTTTTTCCTTTTTTTATTTTCTTCTTTTATTTGGTTATCTGCCTTATTTTCAGTGTCTGGACATAAAATAAAAATATTATTTTGGCATTTAGAGCAGACAACAGATGTATGATATATATATACATATGATGTACCAAATGCAAATGTCTGATACTGAATGTCAATAAAAAAAAATTATATATTTAAAAAAAGAACTGAGGAAGTGCTGCAAAAAAAAAAAAAAAGCTCATTAAAGAACTGTTGAGTCAGTTTCTACAAATAAAAGTGGATAAATTATAGGATCAGAAATAGCCCAGTCTTTAAAGTACATTTCTATTCACTGTTTCTGCACCAACAAATATTAAACTACTCCACATTTAAGATAAAAAAATATACATATACTGGACATAATAACTTTTCTTCAATGTGCAAATACATTTTTAGCATCAGAAACATATAGCAAAATATCCAGACATTTTGTCCATCGTGGGTGACACGTTGGTGCAGTGGTTGTCTCACAGCAAGAAGGTCCTGGGTTCGATTCCCGGGTGGGACCTTGGGACCTTTCTGTGTGGAGTTTGCATGTTCTGCGTGGGTTTTCTCCGGGTACTCCGGTTTCCTCCCTCAATCC
>JAQQZY010000014.1:22229339-22242687 GCA_030068375.1 Ostorhinchus rueppellii
CGTGGGTTTTCTCCGGGTACTCCGGTTTCCTCCCTCAATCCAAAGACATGCACTGATAGGTTAATCGGCTAATCTAACTTGCCCATAGGTGTGAATGTGAGAGTGATTGTTTGTCTCTACATGTCCCTGTGATGAACTGGCGACTTGTCCAGGGTGTACCCCGCCTTCGCCCTCAAGTAGCTGGGATAGGCTCCATATGACCCTAGTGAGGATAAAGCAGGTGTAGAAAATTTTGTCCATCGTTTAGTCTCCATTTCTGTTGTTGTGTTACTTTTTTATGTCATTTTTAGTTCAGTTTTTATGTTTATTGAGTGCTATATGTACTGATGGATAGAGCAAGTGATACTGTCCAATTCATTTTGGTTCAAATCTTCCCTGAAGGAAGATGAATGGAAGGCATACAATGGTGCAAAACAAAAATAATTTCCTCAAATACATTAAAACTATTGTCTGGTTATTAATAAGGCTGTTCTGAAAATGGAGAAGAAATAAGGACAACTATTTATATTAGTTTTTTCCTTAATAAATACTCAAGTGAAAGAATTAAGTACGGAAATGTAGTATTTGATGTAATATTTTTAATTTATTAAAATTAGATCTCTGCTTAAAAATGACTGAAATAATTAATCAAACTCCAAATTCACCCAAAAAGTTGTCCAAAAAATCTGCCAAACAATTAATTGACTGTTTCAGCCCTAATCACCTGTTAAACCACCAACTTCATACTGAGGGAGAAATGACGATAAACAAGGTTTGAAGGGAAGAATCAATCTGCAGCAAAAGGAAATGGCACAATAATACAAACCAGACGGTTAAGGAGTCAACTGAAATTAAAAAGGTCGTTACTTATTCAGTGGAGGGTTATTAGCAAATGAGTCCTGCTGACAGGTGCACCCCACTCATTTACAAATTAGAGTGTATCACTATAATCAGCCTGCTAATTTATCACAAATAATGAGTTGTGTTGAAAACAGGCTGGTAAATACTCGAGAACATCATCCTAATGGGCTTCACCCATCTCACTGTTTACGTGGGGTGCATGTGGACTGGGCTCAAATAAGCGTGATCTTATATGCACTGGTATTTAGTTTCAGTGTCGTATATTAAATAAAACTGTTCAGTAAGAGCATGCTGTATAGGAGTGCTTAAAGGGTTGAGCTTTGGACAGCTGCTGCTCAGTTATGGCTTAAATCAGCACGTCAACTACACTGGTGATGACACATGGCATCATCAGAGGAACCAGCTATAAGAGAGTTGTGTGTTTAACTGAGCTTAGGGCCTAACATTCAACCTGCCTTATGGTGCAGGAAAAAAGAGGCTGAAATTACAGCGGGGGTAGGTACAACAATGCTGATAGGCTATAAAACCATGTCATTTAATGTTCCCACTCACCCCTCCTCAGCGTGGCTCTCTGGTCTACTCACCATTAAGTCAATTCATCACCTCTGCAGAGAAGGCCATGAGACAGATCCAGTCTATCAGTCAGTCTGTTTAGGATGTGGTGGCGATTCTGGCAATCAAGGCTTTTGGACGTATGAAACGCCGAGGCCATCCAAACAATGATTTTACAGAACTGCTCTAAGCAAAATAGCTCATTACTGAACGTGCAAGTGTGAAAAGACACAGTTATAATCCTAGAAATTAAAATAGGAAAACATTAACGTAGCAGTAATGTAAGATTTGGTCTGCCATTTGAAGCCAGTTGTTTGATATGTCACTTTTCTAATAACCTCTTGAGAAACGACCCCGGATTTGCATTTTTGGTCCCTGCCACCATAATGAAAAAAGGTAGCGAGGAGCATATTTCACTGGGCCTGTCAAACCCACTCACGCCCTCCGCAAAGCACTCAGGAACTTCATTCCATCGCCGCCCGTTCTCACGGTCGAGCTCTGAAATTGACTATGACAAAATTAGCAAACCTAGACTGTTTGGACACATTCCCAATATAGTGGGTTTTTCTTTTTTTTCTAAAATGCAATCAAGCCCTGGAACATCAAATGTGAAGTCTCCTTGAAAGTTGTTCAGTCTCTTTGGCACAATATCCAGTGCAGCTATAGATTTATGTAATCGCAAGCTTGTTAGGGAGATTTTTCAAGCCGATTGACACTGACGTGCACTGGGGTTTGGCAGAGGTGACATCTGGGAAGCACATTTCTGCTACACCACCACACCAAAGCAATTAGAGATCTATATTCTAAGACAGGTCCAGACCTTGTTCTATGGTGGAGGGATACTAACGGTTTAATGTCTTTATTAACATGACATGCGTGTCCCATTCACCGTCTTCGAATGACAATCAATGGGTCATTATAAGGAGGGGGGCAGCAATCAGTTAAATCACGGTCTGCATACGAGAGTGTGTTGACAGATCAGGGCATCGCAATGTATTTTCCAAGTGAACTGCAATGGGGATAAAAACTGTAAAACTAAGAAGAGACACAGCAAAAATTGTTTGACTTATAGACATGTGATGGAAAACAAACATGGTGGATATTTTTAACATGTACTAAATATGTGATGACACCAGTTCTTAGACAGTGTTACTGTTAGCGGAGCATGATGTTAATTAGAAACAATTCAGTTTCAGTTGGAGAAGTTTTGCTCAAACACACACTACTTAGTGCTCAGCTTTAAATGAATCTCTATGGGCTTAAGTAATTAGTTCAGTCTATTAATTACTATAATCACCCATTATCATGTTGGTCTTAATTTTAACATGTTTCATGAATGTAACTAGCCCGTAACAAATCTGCTTCCAGACAACCCTCTCTGTTCAAGTGCTAATTATGTTGTAATTAAAGGATAAGGCTGGTGTTATTCTTTAATTTTTATTGTCATGAGGTCACATAACTGGCCTTTAAACAAACGACTCGCAAAGGAATCAAGTGGGAGCCAAAACGAAAAGGGAAATAACGAGAAGTTGTTTTATTTATTTGATTTTATATGCGTCATAATAAATGTGACTTCGATCCTGGTTTATAATGCTAAGCATGATTTTAATGCTGGGTTTTGCAGGAGCGTTAAAAACTGGCCCTCTGTGAGTATAGATGAAACGAATGTGGGGTCTGAGGAGAAGGTGGTGGTGTGCAGTAAACAAGGCGGCCCTGCTCCCCAGCTGTGAAGGTGACACAGTGACGCTACACGGAGAACAACCCTTTTGATTAATCACAGGATATTTACTAGCTCAGATCTAATCAAGGACCGCAGGATCACAGGCTATATCATACACGGCCCAGGAATTTACACAGCGGAGTTAACCTGTCACCTGCCACTGTCCTCCTCCTATAAACACAGAGTATAGGCTGGCCAGTGGTTACACACCGCAGACAGCCACGCTCAAACCGCTCTAGAAGTGATTGTTTTATTTCTGCTGAAACAATATAACCCGTAGTCAGATACTAAACACATGTCGTCTGATATAAAACCTTATGGCAGAGGGGAGAAAGAGCCATTTATCTCAAGGTGGTCGCGGTAATGGATACAAGAACGTGAGCAGTTTCCTCACTAAGTAAACTACAGCATTGTGTGCAGTATTCCTGCGCCAGCCTGCAGCAGAGAGACTGTTCCAAATTTACAAGTGAGAGGGGATTAACCCACAATCTCTGATGTCCTATAACGTCTTATAATCTATTCGGCTCTCAAAAGGTTGTTCGTTTTCAGGAAGAACAGCTGGCAGTTTTAAAAGAGACTGCTCACTTTTGGGGGGAATTTTAAAGGTTCAGTATGTAAGATATAAGGGACTAACTCCAGAAATGAAATGTTATATTCAGTATTATGTTTTTATTAGTGTCTTACTGCCTGAAAATAAAAACCAGTGTGTTTTTATTATCTTAGAATGAACAATTTATATCTACGGAGTGGGTCCACTTCACAGGTTTACCATGTTATGTAACCATGTTTGTGAAGAAGCTTGTCTTTGTTTTTTTTAAAATACGATTTACAGTGGGTGGCATCAAGAGTTAAGGTGTTTTACCATCAATTATCACACAGAGTTATTATACCCCAAAACAAAAGGCTCAGAATGGGGTGTTAACATTTTTAGAAGCCACCATAGGGGAGCATATTGTTGTTAATTATTACTTTCTGAATCATTAATGGTAAAGTTAATGTCTTCTGTGTGTGGATGCAGTTTGATAGGGCCTGTAGTGAACGACTGATTAGAAAATATGATATAATTTACTGGATGATACTAAAGCATTTTCAGGAGTGTAAAACAGAGTTAAATGTGCCACAGGTAATTTTTTCTTTTTCTTTCTTTCAGTTTATTTCAGACAGAAACATAATATAAAAACATAAGGGAAAAAAATAAACAGCTCAACAAAAAAAAAAAGAATAGAAAAAAAGAAAAAAAGGGTCTGGGTATCAAAAGAGTAATAAAATACTGATGCAACTCAGAAATCCTGTTTATAGATGAGCTGATGTACTGCAGTTTTATTCACATTATTTCATTCAAATACAAGCAGCTGCAAGTAACATTAAAGGTTAATGCGACTAGTGGGGATATGATCTCATCGACATGTGACCAAATTAAATGGGTAGTAGTTAGCACTGTCCCCTCACACCGAGAGGGTCCGAGGTTGATGCTGAGGGCCTTTCTGTATGAAGTTGAATAGTTCCGCCTTCCTCCCACAGGTCAAAACATGAATCCAAGCATGTTATCTAATTACCAGGTGTAGATGTGACGGTGAACTATTACACTGAACTTGTGTGATGTATACCCTGCATTCATGTGATGCAAGTGAGGAGAAACTGCAGCCCCCAAAGATCATTCAGAGGATTAAGTGTTTATGGAAAATGAAAGAATGAAAGCATTTGACATATTACAAGTAAATACAATGTTTAGTAACAAGTGGTGCCAGGCACAACAAACCCCGCCCCTCACATGTATTGTAGCTTATTTTGACATCGATCCAGCTGATGTCATCATGTCTATGTGTGTGCTGATGTCAGCATATCAATTGCCTCTATACATGTGCCAAGTTTGAAGTCAATTGAAACAAAAGTGATGTTTTTACAGCCATGTGACATTTCAGTGATTATAAGTAAATGACAGAAGAAAAAATATTTTAAAACTTCATAAAAATTTGAACTTTGACCTATTTCACCCAAAATGTAATGACATCTATTTGGGGTCACTGCCAATCTATAAACCAAATTTGCCATGAATTCAACCAATAGTTTTGCTGCTACAGACATGTGAAATTCTTTCCATTATAAGTAAATGGGGGGGGGAAGACTTTAAAAATTCATAAAAAATCTGAACTTTGACCTACTGTTCCCTAAAATGTAATGAGATCTATTCTGGATCAGTGGCAATTTATAAACTCAATTTGGTATGAATTCAACTATAGTTTTGCTACTGGAGTGTTAACAATCAAGCAAAACCAAAAACATAACCCCTTGCCTCCCTTTTGGGGTGCGGGGTAAATACATAACAGGCCTAATCATTTGTATACATTTTATTTATTTAATATTACATTATTATGGCTTTAAAGGAGGTAAAAAGGCAGAAAAGAAAAACTCCTTAACACTCTACAATCTCCTTCGAGTGTGGCTTTATGTTCAGCACATACGTACAGTTAATTGTACATGTTTCACCTGTAAAAAGCATTTGTCTAAAACTGTATGAAATAGATGAAGACATAACCTTTGGTGTGACCTGTGCGCTGTCTTCTGTTGTTAGCACATTTACATACAGAAGCATAGGCAGCAGTGAAAGTACTACAGCCCTGCCGTGTCCATAACGGGGTCAGAATAAAGTGTAGCCTGCACTATTGTGTCGCCAGCAAAATGTCACTCCACAGGGGGGGTATGCTTCTGTACGAACAGGTTTGAAGAAAACACTGACACATATTATGAAACACAAAGATAACATGGAACCAGAGCAAACTGTACTGCCGCTTCATTCCCTTCTCGTTGGATTAAATTGCCTTTGTGCCTCGTCCATACAAATGTGGCGAATCCTCAGCGACTACTTGAGATAAAGCACATTTGTTTGTCTTAAATCACAAGTGACCTGCGGTGTTTAAGCAATAGATCCATTAACGCTGCCGAGTCGGATCTCTGCCGCATGAGCCCTGGACAAATAGTTAGTCTATTAGACGAGAGCGTTTTTGTCAGTCTCCCCATCTCTCAGATATTTCCTCAGAGTGACGAGTCACATTAGACGCCAGGAGGAAGAGTAATTTCTGTGTCACATCCCTTTAGCTCGACCTCGCTGACAATCGCCAAGATGAGGGCATTCTCACTAAAAATTAATCACATTTGCCTTTTTAATGGCATCCCTCAACCCTCTGCCAAGAATTCACAATCGTCTCCGTCTATTGTGGTGCTCCAGCAGCTTGGTATCTCTAGCGGTGACAAAGTGATTTCAAGGAGTGTATCAATACTTACATCACCCCTCTGGCCCTCACTCTTCACTGTTGACACTGCTGCACTCAGAGCCAGGCCTAACTGGCATAGGGCCATCCACTTTACAGATATAAACACACACACACACACACACACACACACACACACACACACACACACACACACACAAGTACGACGGTGGATTTAAAGCTCAGAAGTCATGTTTTGATTGAAGACATCCTTTTAAAAACTCGGCATTTACCACGTTAGAATCATTTCCAGTGAGAAGCTATTGTCTGTCTGGTTGAGAAAGCCACTGAAGTTGATCGACATATTCCCACTGTAATATAAAAAGAAGAGAAACAACTTCACACGTGATATGACTTGTTGGAATGTGTTTGAGGTTTAAGCCAGGGTTGGTCTCATGGAAGCCTCCTGCCATCAAATATTCAGACAGACTTGTAATTCCATGAGTGAGGGCCTGTAAAAATGACTCGGAAACAAAACACTTGCGTTAAAACAATGTTCTGAGGACATTCTGTCAGTTTCCTCTCTTTTTTACAGATCTCATCACTGAACTGCTCTGGCGTAAATGCTTTAAAACACTTTGACATAACATGCTGTGTCCAGAGACTTTCTGCTTCTGAATAATGAATCTACAGTATGTTCGGAACAGCTGTCTTCTTGAAATAATTTTTTTTTTTAGGCTTTTGGTTGCATTTATAAAGCCCTTTTCGTGAAACCAGCATAATTTGAGATAATTTACCTGGTTCTTGTCACGGCAATGACCAACCAATCAGTAAAGCTCAAGTTCTTCGCAATGCCCCGTGATAGGCCAAGAAGCGGTGGAAAAAAGTCACGACCGTCCTCATTCTTCCTGCCCCCGCTCTTCATATTTAATTCAGTGCTTGTGTATTTCTTTATGATTGCAACATCTGTTTGCTCCCAGTGCCAGCTCCCTCTGTCAGCCACCCTCTGTTCAATAATTCCTGTCCTGACCCCTAAGAGCCCCTGACATCACAGCTCCTGCTGCTGCTCAAACTTCACAGGGACCAGACACAAAGGGACAGGTGCCTGCTACCAACTCATCTGGCTTTAAAACCCCTATCGCCTCTGTCCATGTTCTGTTACGCTGGGAAAAGACGAGTCAAAATCACAACCCTCTCAGTCTTTATTGACAGCCCCTTCTCTCTGACACCCATAAATCTAATGAAATCTCTTCTATTTTCAGACTGGCAGATATTGGCAGCGTTTTGTTACCTTAAATACCTGCAGAAATGTACTTTCATGCAAGTCGATGCACAACAATGTTAAAATAACATCTCACTGCATTTAATTATGAAGCAACCACAGTTACAAATTCTATTTAAATCCATCCAATTATTACAGTTTATAAGTTAGCTGGTAATTAGATGCATCATATCTGAGTTTTTTATCAAACAAGATGAGCTCCCACCAAGCCAAATCTTCTGGGGTATAATTAATAAACGTTAAATATTGTAAGTTAAGGAGGTTTTTGTTGATGCTATTAATTAGGTTTACCTTTGAAAATGAGCTTATTGGC
Source organism: Ostorhinchus rueppellii (assembly GCA_030068375.1). Taxonomy (NCBI): domain Eukaryota; kingdom Metazoa; phylum Chordata; class Actinopteri; order Kurtiformes; family Apogonidae; genus Ostorhinchus; species Ostorhinchus rueppellii. Next base: position 22,237,256 of record JAQQZY010000014.1, read on the forward strand.
CAGTATTATCAGACTTTTTCGCTCATTATCGACAAACAGCAAGAAAACAGGGATACTAAAAATGTTTGTCATTGCGCTTGATGCTTTTAAAGAGAAAAAAAGAAAAATAGGAACTCAAGTACACTGGAAAAAATTATTATATTATTAAGTGAAAAAAGCCTTCTTTCTAGAAGATTAGTCATATTTTTTGTCTAAAGAAGGAACAAAGCTTGCCAAGCAAATTTTCATTCATTCATTCATTCATCTTCTATACCCGCTTAATCCTCATTAGGGTCACGGGGAAGAAAATTTTACAAAAGAAAAATATTCTTATTTTAAAATACTTGTATGTAAAACTTTTTCTTAATAAGGTTTTCCAGCTAATATCAAGGTGATTTCATTTCTTGTACCAAGTACTGTTTGCTAAAATATTTGCATTTTTGTCTAGTTTTAAGGCACATTATGGGTTTTTAGTTCATATACTTTTTTTTTCTTGTTTTAAAAATTCTAGCCAAGAATTATTTTTTTTTCTTAGCCCACTGGCAGATTTTTTTTTTTACTCAATATAAGCCAATTTGACCAGATTTATTTATTTATTATTTATTTCTAACAGGGCATTTTTTTTACAGTTTATAAGTTGGTTCTAAAAAATGTTGAAGTTCATGAAACAATTGAGAACTGTTGATTTTATATTGTTCAAACAGTTAATATTCAGGGCTATTTTCAGGTATGATAATATTACAGTTAATGGGGGGAAACAGGAAAAATCCTCAGACAGCAAAAAAAAAAAAATCTATCTATATATATAATACAGTTGGTGCCAGACACGACAAACCCTGCCCATTGGATATATTTCACCCATTATAAGGAAATGGGAGGGTTTAAAAAATTCATAAAAATTTTAAGTTTAACCTCCTGTTTCCAAAATGTAATGAGATCCATTATGGGTCACTGTCAATCTCTAAAGCCAGTTTGGTATGAATTCAACCAATAGTTTTGCTGCTACAGACATGTGAAATTCTTTCCATTATAAGTAAATGGGGGAAAAAAAAAAAAGACTTTAAAAATTCATCAAAAATTGAAACTTTGAGCTAGTTTTTCCAAAAATGTATTGACATCTATTCTGGGTCAGTGGATATCTATAAACCAAATTTGGTATGGATTCAACCAATAGTTTTGCTGCTACAGACATCCCACCATAAACCAATGGGGATGTTTAAAGTTTCAAAAATTCATAGAAAATTTAAAAAATAAATAAATAAATAAATAAATAAATAAATAAATAAAAATAAATAAATATTTCCCAATTCTTCAAACAGTTAGTTGTTGTTAGTTACCTTACCCCAAAGATGTTTGACAACAAATATCAAATCATTCTGATTGATGGTTTCAGAGAAGAAGATTCTTGACAAATTGTTTATGGACAGACGATGACAGATGATAACTGATACCAATAGTCCATCTGACCTTTCGGGCCATAGGATTGACAAAAACAAACAACAAACTTATAAAACACTTATAATCAGAGTTACATGACAACAAACCTCATAGGTGACAGTTTAATAAGAATTAAACCTATAAATGATATTTAAACAATTATTGCAAAGATATTTATCAAAATATTAAAATTATGACATTTGCGAGTGTGGTTTTGTATCTCAGCCCCATGTTTGTAAGGAAACACCTGAATTCAATGTGTCCCAATATATTTGTTCATATATAGCATCTTATCATTGTATTTGACTGTGACATTTGCAATATTTAACGCCAAAACTTGGTTCCGGTGGGTCCTGACCTAAAGTTGGGGGTCAGGGTTTAGAGTAACAAAACCATATCATCTTGTTTAATTTCTTTCTTGGAGGTTCAATAACATAAAAATAAAGAGCAAAGGGCTCCATAAAACAGTAAAACGTTTTCTCAAAATGTGAACTTTAAGGTTTCAGTTAGTGGCAATAATGACAAATATTACAGGTTTTAAAAGGTAAAAAAACATTCAAATGTAAATCTTGCAGAGACATAATTGATAGCTCCCTCTGTATCAGTGGACATGTTTATATCATTGGACATACAAATACAGTCATAACCTTTAACCCTAATAGGGTTGACGGCAGTAGGATCAGGTTTGTGGTTCAACCGTACATGTGACTCCGTGGAACCATGTGGGTCATGAGACAGTGCTTCTGTTTGACATTATTTAGTCTCAACAAATTCTTGTGGGAGGAATATCATCTCATCACCTGGTGTTTGTACAAAATCAAATGTTGATTTATCTATTAATTGAAAAAAATATAAACCCCGGCTTCATGAGTAGAGGTATGGCATAAGTCTAGTTTACATGTAGGTCCAGCCTGTCAACAGACACGACTGATCAAAGTGTTTTGTCTGGTTTTCTCAGCATGATCCTCGTTGTCAAGAGATATTGAAGGTGGCGGGGTCTATAAACAGATGCTACCCACTGACCTTAGAGAACATGGCGGAGGGGCCAGATGTTCAGATGACCTCACAACCTTGGGACCAGCTGATGTGGCAGTGATGGAGATAGAGACTGGCAGAAGAAAGTGATCTAGTATCATCAAAGGTTCCCATTTTTCCCGCTTTTCTGTGTTGGTCTTTACCCCCCAAACTGGGCAATCCTGGAAGGCAGGGAAAGATGGAGGACGCACAAAGAGAAATGCGTAAACACAGATGAGAACGGGAGCGAGTGAGGGAGGACTGGTCAGTGGTGCTGACGCTTGTCACAGATGTTGAGTTCAGCACAAAACTCTGCCAGAAGCCATCATGTCAAAGCTAAGTTAGCTGAATGAACAAGAACAACTCCAGGCCCTGCCACTTTAAATCTCACTCAAAATTCAACAGCTGTTTCTTGAACGAATGCAGATGCAAAATAATGATAATAATGCCTACTTACAGCTCCTGCTCAGAAGTAAACAATCCATCTTGACCACACCCTGCACACATGGTATCTCATCAGCTCCTCATTTAGGGATTTAATTTCAGAGGCAGCTCAGGTTTTTGGCACAGAACCCCATGACAAGACATAATACATTTTCCTGTTTTTGCAAAATATTCAACTGTCAATGCTATAAACCATTTTATAACCTTTTCATCTTCTATTTTCCAATGTTATTACACAACCAAAATGTGATTTTAAAGATTTTTCAGTCAAGCAAAGTGTTGAAATACACATCTACTGTGTTGCAGTTGCTTCAACACCATTTCTCCTCAAATCAGCGCCTGTGCTTGTCTATTCTGGCATCTGAATTTCTTAACATTTTGACTGGGTGCATCTTGGCTTCAAGCATCTTCACTCAGCTCAGAGAATGTCTTTGTGCCAAGGCCACAGCCTGTGGCGGTTTTCCTAGTGACAGATGAGCATGTCAACATGTTTGTGTGTGTGTGTATGTGTGTGTGGTGAAACAAAAGGCCTCATAAGCTGTGAACTGCGCTATTATGGACCAAACTGCCAGGTTATCCACTAACCAATCTATCAGCCCATATATTGATGACAGAATAAGTGAATGACGCTCAGTATAACTAAACTGTGAATACAAAGAGTTATGTATCTGGGCACATAAACACTAAATTATTGTACTGACTTGTGAAACATTTGCTTTTGTCCCTGACTTTTATGAACAGATCTTGCCCTCATGCAGATGGGCTCATAATGCTCACTTGTTGTAATTATTTACTGGGAAACATAGTTATATAAACACTGTGAAAAACCTGTCTACACCATGACTGAGTCTTGAGAAAATATTGGAACTTTTGTCTTTGTCCTTCGATCACTTAACCCAAACTGTAGCTGTATAAACTAAAGAAAATAATAAATGGTGAGCTTCAGCACTGTGACATGTGGATCTAAATCTGTCCATCCTGTCTCCAGGCCTGTTGGCAAAGGGCAGCTCAGCTGTAGCAGGCACATTGTGTGAACAGAGGACTACGAACATCTCTCCACAGGCCATACCAAGGTGTCTAATCCAGGAAACACTGTGAACACACACCCTGTGGGCGCCCACACTACACTACACAAGAGCCTACGTCCCAGTATACACTGAAACAAATCTCCCACTTTGATGTGCCATTTTGTCTGCTTATGTATTATGCCATCTTCCTTTTTTATCGTACTGATACTATGAAACTCTTTGAACAATGTGAGATTATGTCTGTCCTATAACTATTTTTATAGCGTGAATCTGAAATCAAATACCTAGTTAGGATGATTTTAAGAATATTCAAAGAAAAAGCATGAGACATCTGAGCAGCTGCCATCATTTCAACATGACGCATGACTTATGAAGTGAATTTGGAATGTCTTAATCTGCCATAATCTGTGCCAATAATTAGTATGCCAATACTGGCAACAAATCACTGATTATTAATGACATGGTATGTTCACATTTTCATACTGAAGACAACTGCAGCATATGCAGTACAGAGCTGTCTGCAAAATAACAGAAAAACAAATAATACTGTGGAGATAATGGAGATATATTTTTTTAAAAAGACAAATTTATAGATATTGTAATTCATTTACACATTTTCACTCTTTACCTGAAGAAATATTGCCAGTTCGCCTAAGAGTGTGTCTGCTGTCCAGCACCTGTCATAACAGCTGAGTGTCACCCATGTCATAGGGTGTCGCGAAATGACAGCTCCCAATGTCTGCAAACATGAAGCCTCAGGAGAGAAAAAAAACAGGACAGATCGAAATTTCATACTCCCAAGTATATCAAAGTGACTCCTGTCAGCATAGCATCAAAGCGGAGAAACAGGAACTGTTCATTTTTTCAGTTGAGCGTTGGATTGTGGAAGAGTTTTCTGGGGAAACAGGCTGAGGGGTGAGGGCCATAAATTAAGTTAGCGACCTACAGGAAAAATGATGACAATTGAAACCACCTTGTCAAACATCGCACATCACAAATTTATGACAGCAGAGTAAATACAGAGTTTTGAGACAAAGGTAAAAGACGTTTTCATTAAGTTGGCTATTGGCTAGATATTAACAACACTGTAAAATCATGGAAATCTGACTACATGTTAAGATACATCTTCATCTATCTATCTATCTATCTATCTATCTATCTATCTATCTATCTATCTATCTATATATATATATATCAGTGTTTCTGCTACATTCATTTAGTAGCAGCGTCCCACCGCTTCTTCAAATTTCTATAAATTTTATGTTTGTTGCAAATACACCACCGCGTCGAGTACATGACAACTAAAGTAACTGTGTGCGGTGCCAACTAAGCTAATTTATAATATAGCATTAAGCGAATATCTACATGAGATAATGCTGACTCCATTTTCAGATGAGTTTATGGAAGTGTTTCTCAAAAAAGAGAAAAACATCCGACAAGGATGACCTTAGACAGGTATCATTAGCCTTTTACCAAGTCATAGATTGTCATACCATTTGGTTGTTAAAAATCTAATAAATCAGTTCTAGA
>JAQQZY010000014.1:22242787-22259062 GCA_030068375.1 Ostorhinchus rueppellii
TGTATGTATGTATGTATGTATATATATATGTGTATATATATATATATATGTATATGTATATATGTATATGTATATACACACACTTACACACATACACACATACTCTTTACCATTTCACTAGTAAAGAAACTAAGTATGACCAGAAAATTACAATCTGAGCATAACACAAAGTAACATCGACAGCTACCATGGGGCAAACTCTACCTCAGCAGTCTGGATAAACAAGTGAGTGTGTGTGTCTTTGCTTGTATAGGCCTACAGTGCTACAAGATACAGAGATACAACTTGTGCAGCAATGACAAATATTAGAGACTCAGGGCTAAAAGAATCCAAGGCAACCAAATTCTGTTTTTGTCCCAGGGCCAAACTCTGCTCGACACTGTGGGCCACTTCTGATTTCAGCACTAGCTGGTGTAACGCAACCAGCCATGCATTAGCATTGGCCCTGGAGTTAGAGCAGGCTCTTAGGATCCTGTCATCTGAACTTATACACTCTCATACACACGGACACACATGCAAACACAAAAAAGCAGCTTGCTGGCTACAGTGAGCAAGCACAGAGTCAGACCTTTATAGGATCCACAGATTACTATTTAACTCTGATTCTTAGCCACACTAATGCTACTCACTCTCACAACAAATGCAATTCACTACTGCTTAAAACCACTGAAACCTCTCCAGGGTCCTCGCAGGTCACCCATACAGTGGCTGTTAACACTGGCAGCAGGAACATCCCTCCACACAACATAAAAGACTGAATCTACCCGTTAAAACAGCGACCCATCTCCCTCATCACTAAGAGGGGGGCCCGAGCTAGCATACAAAGTTCAACAACTGTGAAGAAGGACCTATTAAAGAGGACACACAAAGCAGTGACCTTGACTGACAAGTGCTCTTCATTCTGGCCATAAACAGCAGTGGGGCCTGATAAGTGTTCATCGGTGCGGGGAGTAATGACCTATCCGTCAGCAGTGGTTGGGCTGTGTGAGGTAGTATAAATGGAACATACATAATGTACAGCAATAATACCAGCACGCTCACAGCCTAATGTATTATCATTATTCTTGGAGACCAGGGTTTTTTTCCCCTCCCCTAGCCATGTGTAGTGCACCTCAGCACGGCGGGTAAATGCCTTCCGGCCACGATAATTTCATTCTAATCTTTGTTCCATATTATAATTTTCATGGTCAGAAATACACCAGGAAGCAATGCCACGTTTCTATCAACGGCTAAACAGAACACAGGCCATAACTGGAGGTTTTATGTGACTGTATAACTGCCCGTTCTTAGTGCACCGGTCAATTTATGATAAGAATGGAGAAAGCTGTAAATTTCTGTGTGATGGTCCATCTCAAACAATACCATTAAAGGCCAAACCAGCCTGATAGAGCAGCAATTTGCATGTCAGATAGCGCATAACCTGCTTACAGAGGATGCAAGAAAATCTAAATAAAAAAATGTTACTACAAAGTTAAGTAAAGTTTGTGAAAAATGTGTGATTCATATGAAATCTTTGAAATCGGAATAAAAGCAGCCACATTAACTCAATGACAGACTATGCTGTAATACACATACTGCATGAATCACAAGTGCTCATTGTGTTTGAAAGTGACTATTTCTCCAGGAGTGTGGGGAATTACAGCACAAAAAGACTGTCTCCATGCAACAGTATTTGACTCATTTCTGAGTTTGTGTTTGGCAGAACATTGTTGTGCACGTCTGTCTTCACTTCAAGCTGGGCTACATTACATGAACAGTATCAACCCTTACATAATCTGGACTACACGTCAATAAGGGTATTTGGAAAAGGAAAGCCGATCAATTTGACAATACCTTCCCTGAAATAAAAATAAATTAAAAAAAAAAGTCACATTAACTCTGCACATTGAGTCAGTTTCATTAGGAATCAGTTAAATGCTGAACTGAAAACCAAGGTCACAGTAATAAATAAATCTGAAGAACATGAAACTTTTGAGTGATCAAATCTGGACTTGAATGTTACACTAATAATAAAAATCTCAGCAGTTCAACCAATTTTATTTTTTGAGGTGATATTTTCTTGAAAGGCTTCAGGGCCAAGCTTGTTAAAAAAAACAACAAAAAAAAACATATCTTTCTCTGATCTTAACCCCTTGATGCCCATTGTTGCAAATTCGCATCAAACCCCCTCCGCTCCAAAATGCAACCAAAATACTATCTACTTGAAAGTAAAAACACTAGTGAAATTTTTTTTTTCCATAATTGGAAATGAATTCAGGCATCAAGGAGTTACATCAGATCTCTGTTGAATGGTCGCTGTTGGATCTTTAGATTCATTCTTCCAATATCTGCGGATATGAAAACATTTTTAACAGAACATTTATACAGAACAAGACATTTAGTTTCTTTATTCAAGTTATTTATACTATGCTACATTTGTGCTTTCATTTGTAGTTATTTATAAATTAACTGAGAATGTGTTTTTCAGTCATATATGGTAGATAGTTTAGTAAATAAATAGTATTTTTAAATGCACTTTGTCTAAATCGTCCATTAATACTGGAAAAACATAAATAAATAAAAAGATTTAATTTTTTGCCAATATTACCCAGCACTACTTATAAACATGGTGGATTTATTTCATGTAGTTCATTACCAAATGTGATATGTGATAATCTCAGTCAGAATCTGTATTTTTTTTTAACTCACCATTATCAGCATGGCTTTACTAATAATAATTACCTAAACTTCTTTCCTATATTTAAAATCCATTCACCACAGAACCTGAAATACAATATTTAAGTCACAAAGAGGCAAAAAATAAAAAATAAATCCCTGTAGAACCAATAACATTGAGTGGTCAAACTCACACATACAGACTTTTAGACGCTGCATTAAATATGGCTCAGTCATGCTTGGGTGACCAAACCAATAGTAACTTTATGAATACAGCTAATCAGAGTGCAACCAGTCATTTATTCCTTTAAGTACAGCAGATTTTTAAATCTAGACTGTAATGGGAAAATTCCCCACATCTCTGGGATAAACGAAGAATGGAAATTTGTTTTTATACAAACAGATAAAACAGAGAAAGGAAAAAAAAAAATCACACCCCAAAATACTACCTAGGAAGGGCTAATTCATTCTGGAACCTATACTGGTTGAGCTGAGAGTAATCATGTACCACCACTAATTAACAGGCATTTCTGAGGCCTCCCACACACATATTGCAACAAAGTCACAGCCAGTGTCCTTTTCCAAAACTAATCACTGCAGAAACAGGATATGCAGCGCTACTATACAATCCAACAGAAATAGTACTGCTTTACAGTACGTCATGGAAAGCATTTCATTTTGCTGCTATTGTGCACAAAAATATCATAGTTTGATGGAGTAAATTGCACTTTCTGATGTATGAATGAATACTTTAGCCTAATTTGAGTGTTGTGACAATTGCGTGCATGCCTGTCCTCTTTCACTCAGGTATCCCTACGGAGCAGAGAAAAAAAAAAAAAAAATGAAGGATGCCTCCAAAGCTTGGAGACAGTAATCTCCCCTGTGGAGGTCAAATCTAACATGGCAGGTTAGTGTCTGTGGAGATTGACAGCCTCGAGAAATACTGCTGCCAGGCACCCACAACGCACTGTGACAGTAAACACCTCCCAGGAAAAAGGCTGGTTACCAAGCCTTATAGAGCGACTGTCAGAGGGCGCCTGTTGTCAGAGCTGCTGCAGACTTCGCGCTGACAGACTCTGTCATATCGAAACTATCTCAATCATGTGATCATCACGCTCAACCAGGATGTATACCCGTGTAACCTGGGTGCATCTTCATCATAATCACGCCTTCATCTTTGCCCATCATCTTCATAAAAGTAATCCTAAACTGCTTTAAAACAGTGGATAAAATTTTTTTTTTTTTTTTTTTTTTTTTTTTACAGCGTAGCGTGAATAATATTGGTGCCGAAACAATAGGTCAAATAATCTGATCAGTCAATGGGCAGAAAAACACCCATTATGTGTCTCCATTTATAGCCCAAACACGTTAAACATTTGCTCTTTCCAGTTTCACAAATGTCTTTTCTCTGTTTTATCTCCGCATTAATTAAATATCATGGGTTGGGATGCTCGATTATGGAAAAAAGTAATATCAAGATTATTTTGGTCAATATTGAAATCACTATTTTTCATACAATTCATTTTGAGTTTCCTAATGCATTTATTCAGCTTTTCTTTCTCAAAAACAAATTGTTGATTCTTTATACAAAACATTCAAATTGAAAATAAATTTTAGCTACAAATATGTACTTTACAGCTGTTTTACAATGGAATGGAATATATTGCTTATGCTTGTCTCAGAAAATGTGTAAAGAAAAACAGACAATAAATCGTTTCAACTCGATTATATGACTTTTGAGATTGTTTGACAACAAAATCAAAATTGCGATCAAAATTCGATTAATTGCACAGCCCTAATCTGGGGCTTTCTGGACAATAAAAATAAAACATCTTTACCTCTGAGAAAACATAATGGACTTTTGGCTATTTTCTGGTCTCTTTCTAGAAGTTAACCATAAAAGCAACACAAGCTATTTAAAGAAAATGCCCATGAATTCAAAGACCTACAAAACCTTACACTTTAATCCACGTTGTACAGAAATTATAATGCAGTACAGCACACCACTAATTGCATGAAATATGTTATCTTACAGGCTTGTGCTGTCTGCCTTTCATAAACAAAGGCTGACAGATCATGCCCTCAACCAGTGACCCTGCTGTGAGCATATGCACTAATGCAAGGTCACACTGGAGACTGGCCACATGAGGAGAAAACAGCCATCCAATTTGCCTTGTGAGCCCAACACAGACACAAACTACTGATGTAGTCATAATGCCCTACAATAAAATGTCAGTGTGTTAATCAGGGTCCTTTTTTCATTAGCGGCTCTAATAAATGGTGCTTGTATAAAATAGAGGTTTCCCTTCGTTGTCCAAGAGAGAAGAAAATAAAGGGCTATCACTGCCAAAAATCTGTTGTACGCTCAATGTCAAGGAGGCATCGCTGGCTCCCACAGAGCTCAGCTGTGTGCAAAACCATAACAGCCCCTGATTTTCATAATGGCAGGTGGCCATCTTTATATCACAGATCTACATACAATACTGGTTATAAAGCACAGTTGCTGAACTGGGGAATGATACGTGACAAAACTATGCTTTCAGCTCACAAGTGTAAACAGACTTATGTGCTTAAGAAAATGCAACTATTATTTGGCACTGTATGAAATCTTCGAGCTATAAAAACACCAATTATATTGGTTATGAGGATAGGTATAGGGTGAGTGTTGATGGCAGGGGGCTACAAGGGAGGGGGTGATGGAGGATATGAGGGGGTTGTGAGTAGAGGAGTATGAAAAGACAGGCAGACAGACAAACAGACCTATAGCCTGATGCCATTTCCCCATCATCCTCTGCTTGCCCTTTGTCATGCACCCTCCTCACCTCCTGAGCTGTCACTGGCTTGTCAGAACCAATCACAAGATGCCATGCTGTCTGCCAGCCATGTACCAGTTTGGACAGGATGACATCAAATTTCTGGTGCTACGTGTCAAGGACCATATGAAAACAGATGTCCTCATTACCGGGTCGCCCGTGCTTTAAAACTATAACATGCTCACCTTTGGCGGATCAGGGGATTACGGCACATCACAAAGGCTTATTGGTTGGTTTGATTTCTTATCATCATATTGTTGCAAGCTAGTAATAAATAAAAGAGTCTCAACACAATGACAGAAAAGAAAGTCTGGGGAGAGGGGAGAGAAAAAAAAATATAGTGACATGATCAAGAAATTTCTGAAGCTCAAAATCTATAAAAACACAAACTAAAATCCAGTCAAAGTCAGATAGTGTGCTAAAACAGCCGGGTGTTATGCATATATGAGGCCCTCTGAGATCCAGCATGACAAAAGTAACTTTATTGAATGGGACAGATCGCTGCTTGTCTGACTGACTTAATCTGTTTGATTGAGCAACGGGACGCCTTCGGCTTCACAAGTCCTTCAAAGGCCGCAGATTCTGCAAGTGTGAAAAAAGAGGGAGGAAAAAAGGAAAAGCGAAAAATCCCCCACACCCCTTCTACTTTAATAGTCTCAATCACATGCACGCACACACACATGCACCACTGCAGCCTTTCAAGGGTTTATTTATTAGCTTTAAATGTCTTATTCATTGCCCTACCACCCGAGCCCTTTCAGGTCATCAGCCTCTAACAAAGACTGCAGGCTTGGAAAATCTGTCAACTGTCAGTGTCATTGATTAGAAACAGAACTCTAGGCAGATGATGAGGCTTCACTGAAGCCAACTGTTGAAGAGTAATAAAGGGCAGAGTTTGAAGAGTTAGTCGCCGACAATACCAGTGCTGCTGCAGCTTTCCTCCAGACTCAAAAGCAAGAATCATTACTGAGCCATACATTCATTTGCTCATGCTTCACGATCTCATTATTAGGATCTAACTTTCCTCTCCTCCCCCTTTTTTCACCCGGCTGTCATAGCACAAAGCAGACCCCAGCTATCATTGTGCTTGATCTGAATTTTATTTAGAGCTCCATATGCTTCTTCATCCGACCCTCAAAGCCTAGTGTTGATGCACTGCCTTTCTTAGCCCGTTAACCATTAAAAAAGGGGCCATTCTGTCACCACACAGCCCTATTGTGGGCCTCCTGCGTTAAGAGACAAAAGTGTGAGATCATGAATGTGCTTGGCAGTCTATTGGAGGTTTCAACCATACAATTGAAATGAGAATCTGCACCTGATACAATTCAAGCACCTATTTTGAAAGGAATGCTCACATAAGCGCTTAAAAAGACTGAGACATCAACATGTCCACAAAGGAAAGACTCATCGTCGTGACATTTGTGTATGGTTCATTTTCCTCTGCTAAACGTTATCACATCTCCTGATTCCTGTGTGCATCCAAACAGACACATATATAACAGCTATGAAGCCAGATGAAACCCCAGACAATACCCCCACCCTCATAGGGAGGAGCAGGGTTCAGAATAACCCCTCACCATGCCACTGCTTTCTCCAGGGCTGTCCTCTGAACATGCATTTCCCTTACACTTTCTCCCCTTGAAGTAGCCAAAGCTGTGTCTCTCAGACTCCAGGTTCCCCCTTAGTGACAATTTGTCCACATCAGAGAGCCGTCATCCTTAACGAGATCTGACTCGTGACACACAGATGGGGAGGGGCTGGGCACGGGCAGTGCTAGCGCTGGGTGCCTGCCTGCCCCAGGGCTACAGAAAAACGCCATGCTCAGACTGCCGTGTGAGAGAACACAACTGCTTTCTGCTAAGCTCTGCTTTACCACCATAAGCTCTACCAGCCTATACTGCTGGGCCCGTAAAAGGTAAACAGATGCAATAAACGCTACAAATTACATTTAGTAACATTAAAATTGTAAAATTCAGATTAGTAAATGCTTAGTGATCTGCTAATCTTTATAGTGCACTGTACAGTACATTTATAACATATACATAAAAACTAAAATCAGTAAAATCCTGATAAACTAACAAAATTATTTGACATATAATAAAATTGAGCTTCAAACATTGAAAGACTTTAAATAATAAATTAATTAAAGAATAAAACGCGGCACTGCTGCTGACTAGAAGCTGGTAAGAGTGATTTCTAACATCTACTACTGCGCAAATCATTTGCATTGCTGACATAGATGGTGTAGACTAACAAGAGCCACACAGACTGAACCTCCACCACTCCCTCCACCCCCTCACACATGCTGACCCTGTACCCTAAAATCACAGTCTCTCTGTTCCGGTCAAGCGCATCAGTGAGGGAAATGTATGCAATTAGGTCACGCTGGCCAGTGTGACCCAAACAAGAGAGAACAGTCATTGTCAATATTAAATAAAAGTAAAATCCTATCATGGCAGGGAGTGGGGGGTTGCCCAATGGGATTATCTTAATAAACAAATCAACACATGGGGAGAGCGATGCATGAGAAGAATTAAAATTATCCTCTAATAAGCTGTGTGGAAGGCCACATGGATATTATAGGCAGGAAACAACATTTCACTGTAAATGTGCTATACTTTTCTCATATTATTTTTTGTCATGTGCCAGAATTTCTCCACATATTGGACATCAAATTAAACCTTCAGAATGCCCAACATTGCTGTACTCTTTTCATTGCTAACAGACGATATTCATTCCCTGTGCGTACCCAACCTCTTTCTGCCTTTTTCCATGCTTCCACTCTTTTGCAGTACCTCAGCCCTGCTGGCTGCTCTCACCTCTCTCTTCTGGCCCTCTGGCCCTCATCCTTGGCTCTGGCTCCTGACAACCTCACCCACTGAGCTACAGATTGGCCGGCACACAATGCCCCAGATCCTCATTCACCAACACAATGCGCTCACCGGCCGCACACCTTCCCTTCTTTTTTAACTCTCATCACATCCCTTCTGTCCATTCCTCATTTTTCTTTTCCTCTCATTCATTTTCTTCCTTCACTTAATTTCCTCAAGTTCCCTCCAAGTCCATCTCCTGTCACTCTGACTCTGTCTTTTTGGCAACTTGGTGGTAACTGGTGGGTCGACAACAGAAACCATCTCCCGCCTTATTTCGGAGCAGGGCAGCATGAGCGGGACGAGCCAGAGCTCACAAAGCCACTGCCGAGCGAAACAAAGGTTGTGTGCTCCATCATTCAAACCGGGGCCACTCCGACAGCTGCCTCCGCCACGCTCACACTGACAAACGGCCAGAAAAACAGATGGTTTGTGCATTCATGACCAGTTTAGTGGAAGCCCAGGAGTCACCCCCATTCAAGGGGAGGGTTTTTGTCAGCTATTCCATAATAAAGCTTTTCAGTCTGGTAGAAAATTAGAAATGCATTTTAAAATTGTCCCTTAATTATTGAGGTCATCCCAGCCCCATGGAGAAGAGAGGAAAGGACTGAGACTCTGGCTTTGTGACACATGACTGATCTGAGAAGATGGGCTGCCTCATTTCACTTTTTAAATTCTGCCAACACATTAACATACATTTGTCACTTGCTTCTGAAAAGCAGATGCCTTGAATTTTGGAAGCCAACTATCCTCCGAGGGAAAGGTTCATCATCTCAACATCTGATCAATATTTACAATAAATTGTATATGTCAGAGAAATAAATAAATTCAATCAAGACACTCTATCAATGCATCTCACTGATACAATCTTGAATAGTTATGAGAGGAATTATATCTGCAAATGAGATTAATTTGTTTTTGCATTTGCACATATGTATTTACAGGCTGACCTATGCTTTATTGCTGCCAGGACTCTGACCTCCAGCCAGTCAAAGTGCCACACAAACACACACATCTGCCACTCAGACTCATATGGTTTGAACCATTAAAATAAAAGTGGTGCTTGACTCTGGCTCCTTTACCAGAGTGCCTGTGCATTGTGAACATTCAGCTCTTCTTTCTCAATTTTATAGCCCTTTCCGTTAAGTCATAAAAATGTACAGACTGCCAGCTGTAGTTGGCAACCATTTCCAGCCCCAGATCTGTCAAATTCAGATAAAATAATCAAAACATTTGACTCTTTAAATCATATTTACAGTTCTATTAACTGTTAATGTAGCTACAAACAGTAAATTAAAAATTAATTTTAAAAAGTTACAGGTATATGAGACTAAGTCAACCACAATAATGGTTTATGTCACATCATTAAAAAGAGCTTAGCAGTTGCTTTAAAGCACTGAGGCGTGAACCATACTGGGCTTCTGAGCATCATCATCAAGCTTTTGGCAACACACCCCAAAAAGTCATTTCCAATTCTAAGAGAAAGCATTCACCATGTTGCACTGTATCATACACAATACTGTTCACACAAATTAGCCAGAGTGCCAGCCAAAATGACACTGACTAAACTTAGTTTGTTTGTTCCCCCATATTAAATTAGTTGCACATCTCCCAGTGCCCAGAGACACGGCCTAACAATGCAGGGAACGGCTGAGCAGATATGAATTAAAGATAACGCCAAGCCACCGCACGTCTGTCTCTGCTTGGAAACCATCTGGACGTTCAATATTACATCCTTGTCTACACTTTTCATACTGATCATGATCAGAGTTTTTTGACAGGTCTTCATGATGCATCACACCCAGATGTGGTTACTGACTGAACGCATTTGTCGAGGTCTCACTCTCACTCTCAGCAGACATGCAATGGCCTTAGAAGTTGTCTCTGAAATATGTCACAGCTGGAGCAGAGGAAACATCTTACTCTTCACCTTAAATGTGACAGAGACACAAGATCAAAGTCAAGATCTAATTTTATCAGAGATTAAGTTAGGGAAAGGTTTAAAGAACAGTCTTACACAGAACTCTATCCAATTATTCCATTCCTAAATCTCTATTAAGTTGCTTGGCTAAAATCTTCAGAGGTATTAAAATATGAACATTAATCAAATTCTAAAGCTAGTCTGTGATTTTGGTGCAAGTAGCATTTCTAGACATTCATATTAAGACCCCAAGCATGTCTTACCCATCATGTGATGTAACATGTTGTGATCCTATTAATAATCATGTAAGCTCAACATCATTGCATTGGACTAGTAAAGTCAAATTACCATAATCATTGTCATCATTAGCATAATTTCTGTGCTAGTTTGTCCGTGCTACTTACTGTAATGTATAGCACAACACAGACACCCAACAGCATGTTACACACAGCAGATAATAATAGACCACGCATTGTTATTGACCTGTGAAAGACCCACACAGCTAACACAATATAAACAAGGGTGCGCACGCGACACCTTAGAGTGTGCAGACAAACACACAGCACTGATTATATCCTGACAGCTTCTGCTTTGTTTCCACTTAAGCACTGCCCTCCTCTGACTGTCCAAGGAAGTGCAAACATGGAATAGAGCAACACAACTACCACTCATCACTGCTTCAATTCTTTACATTCTGAAACGCAAATATGACTTTGACTAGTTTCATTACTTGACTAGAATGTCAGTATATGAAAGACCCCTCCCCATTCTGCTGCAGCCCCCTATCCAGTGCCATTTGTTGTTGGACTGAACCTCTTTGGCAGCAGAAAGGAATCACTTCCTCAGAACATGATGTGGGAGGTGTTCAAAGATAGACGCTGACAGAAATCTGTTGCTGTTGCCAAAAGCGCTGGCATTTCTACGACACAAGCAGTAGCTCTGAAACGGATGTGATTTGATCAAATAAATGTGACAAATGTGTGAATTTGGACAAAAAATAGCAATCCGATTAAATAAATACAAGCTTGAGGTGGGTATAAACAACTTGGAAAATAAGTCACAGTATGTTGCTATCAGGCTGACAAAATTATCTATTAACAGTAAAAATACATTGTTGTTGCCAGCATAGCCTTTTGGTTAGAGTGTAAGTGGTGTTGTTATCATTTTAAGCTTAACCAGCTGGTAACTAGATAAGTAGTAGTTTTCTGGCCAAAAAGACAAATTTTTCTTTTTTTTTAAAAAAAGACTCTGCTGCCTACTCTGGTAAACAAACTGCTCCTGTGAGAATCAAACCACAAACACTGACAGCATCTTAAGAAAAAGTAATTAAACTCCCTGTAGGCTCTAATCAGCATTCATAAATGGCATCAGCTTCTAGCATGATATACAGTGCAGGCCCTGTCAAGGTGATTTCTAACTGCTCACCAGCTCCTCTAACAGCTCTTCACCATGGTCATCACACAAACAGACACAAACTGGAGACTACACACAACACACACAGCTGCTGTTGAGTTGGTCCCTCCCAAATTAATACCCACAAGTGAAACCGTGACCTGCAGAAGGCAGCCCCGACCTGCTGTCCCAGAGCGACTCGGTGGATCCACCCCCTGAGCGCTGGGCTCCGACTGTCTTCCACTCCCCTCTCCCACCCAAGACTGAACAAGGACAAGAGCTTGCATGCAAAACAAATAAGATAATCGCCAGCGCTTCACTGTATAGTGTCAGCTTCTATGTGAAAACAACACTGGTTTATCTGATGGTATAACAATAATCTCCAGATGTTAATATGAATATCATGTCAAGGAATTATTTGAAGGTGTTGTTTTGTTAACGGTGACTTCACACTCCATCATTTATCCTACATTTCATCTGGGTATGCTGATGTGCTATTCTACATACACACACTTTTGCTCTTCCATGAGAAGCTTGTGGTGATCAGAAACATTGGTGGTAGAGCAGGAAGTGAAAACACTCAAGGCCAAGGAGACAATAATGGGCCTTGTCTGTATAGTCACCAAATGGCTACTGCTTGGTTAGCTGTAAGCTCCATTTTGGGACCTTTGGTTCCCATATTTAATTAAAAATCCATTATCACCTCTCAGCATAGTGAGCAGCACTTCAGCTCATACTGTCCAGATCTGCACTCTTAATTGGTCTTAAATGGCTAAATCGCACTTCATGTCATCAGTCTTTCAGTTGTTTAAAAGATGAGGTGAGGGAAGTATTAGGAGTAGTAGATTCTGGTTGCAAAATGTCCTTTTCTCACCTGTAAAGTGCACAAACAAAAGCAATCAGTGTTAAAGTGTATAATTGTCCAAGAGTGTGTACATGCACCAGCAGACACACTTCACCAGACCTTGTGGTAGACCTTGCAGGCAAACTGTTATTTAGGTGGTGCATTAATATTCAAAAGGTGATGCTGCCAAAGCACCTTGAGCAGATGTAGGCTGGCACACACTGATGGCCTGACTGAGGAGACACAGCAGTTGATAAAACAAGACAAAAGTGGTTAGTACAAAACAAAGAAAATCCTCAGATTAAATGCAAGAACTGAGATAAAGAAAAGAAAAAAAACACAGCCACAGGTAAAGCACAGAAAGAACAAAAAAAGAAGAAAAAAAAAAAGATGAGCTCTCCTTCACATCCCAGTGCCGCTCTCCTTCATTGTTACCTCAACGAGTGCGGCCAGGTCCCAGCTCCCCTGGCAGAAACTAAGTGGCTTGCTGGCATATGGTGTAACCTCCATTTGAGTGCTAAAAGCTGGATATTGTTTTTGTGGAGCAGATGTTGGCGGGCATGGAAAAAGGCACAGCTGACTGGGCTGCACAGCTGGGAACGATGTGTGTGACCCACATACAGGGGGAGCAGTAGTCAACTGAGAGCCACAACCTTAATGGAGAATGGAGAGACATGATATGAAGTTTGTCCCTCTACAGTCTTCAAACACAAAGTGAGGAAATAATTCTGATTTAGCCCATTCTTTATCTTCGTTTTTGCTGTTTTTC
The DNA here is from genome assembly GCA_030068375.1 of Ostorhinchus rueppellii. Taxonomy (NCBI): domain Eukaryota; kingdom Metazoa; phylum Chordata; class Actinopteri; order Kurtiformes; family Apogonidae; genus Ostorhinchus; species Ostorhinchus rueppellii. Next base: position 22,256,052 of record JAQQZY010000014.1, read on the forward strand.
ATTGTAATTATGATTATTTAGTAATTTCAAAAATATTTTAGTAGCTCTATGGAAACTGAAAACAAATCTAGGGATTTACAAACTAATTTTAAATCTACTGCTTCATTCCTAATGTTACACTAAACGTCTGAAATTAGTCTGAATGAGGCCTTGGTCAGCCTACACAACATCGAAATATTAAGCATAATCAGACTCACAGATTGATGAGGTTTTATTTCTACAACCATTTTAATTTGAGGAATATTAGTCAGGCTAATCACAGTGAAACTCAGCTCTCTGTCTGCATCTAAAAAACACAGAACCATCATGTTTTAAATTAGAATTAAATGAGCTTTCATGCCTAGATTTGAGCTAATGAAAATGAAACGAGGACACTTAAGAGTCCTGACCGATTTCCCAAACCCAGAAGTGTCCCGATGCCAAAAGTGGACAAATGAAGATTATGCTGAGATTATAATAAGGATGCCAAAGCCATTATCCAGTCTACTTTGACAAATGTTGTGCCTTTCTCTGAGCAGATGGGACCAAGAGTTTGGGTGGGGAAACAGGCAGAATATCCTTCACCCAGTTGGCTAGAAAAGACTACGATAAACGGCATGCAGGGACACTGTCAAGACTCCCTAATATTGCATGTAATTTCATGTTTGAGTACAAAGATCTATCAAACACACTATTGTTTCTGTGTTTGATAATAAAATGGACAGGTTAGTGTTCAGTCTTTTTGTATTTTCTTTTACATTTACACTAAACAACCTGTATAATACATCCAAAGTTATTTTTTATTGATATCAGCTGCTGTAATAATCTTTTATGACTCCATTAAAAAACTAGTTTATAATGGTAGCAGTACTTCAACTACCCCTCTGTTCATCTGTCAATCAGCGCCAGTCGATGCCCTCAGTCTGGGCAGAGCATTTTGGCTTTAGCTACTTAATTATGAGTGTGTTAAATGCCGTATGTTGTGGGCTGGGGCAAAACAAACTGACCAGAGGCTGCAATAAAGCCTGTTTTCCCTTGTGAGAAAGGATTAGAATGGCCTGTCACTCAGTGGGGTCATGCAGAGCAGAGGCACTACTTAAAAAGTCATTTAGAGAATTAAGATGCCCCTAGTTGGACTGGTGATCAGGAGAAAAAACAAAAAAACAAAAAACAGCCTGCTAAATAAAACACCAAATAAATACTGGGCTCAGCCTTAAGGCTACCACTACTGACCTCTGCTACAAATTATTTTGTTTTGAAGTTCTGAATTTGCAAAGTTTTGCTGTGTTAAACGTTGAAGGTCTTGTTAATTAATGAGAGGTTTTTCCCTCAGAGAGTTAGGTAAAATGTGGACAGCCCCTTCATGTGATCACCGCCACTGGAAGCAAACCTTCCAAGGGGCTACCGCTGACATTAAAAAAATACTTGAGCCAAAACATATCTCATTATTCCACTGCAGATGTTATGTTTTTCCCTGAACACTGTGGAAGTAGAAAGAAATCACCTGCAGCAACATATAAAGAGATATGAGCCTGTACAAGAATAAAACTGGCTAAAAAAAGACTTTTCACAACATGATTCAGGGCCTCTGCTGTAATTAACACACAATTAGCTTTGATTACTGCAGTTTTTTTGTTACTGCTGTGCATGTTTTCATTTTGGCTGAGGCTCTCGAGAAGATAGCTTTAAAAAGTCCCCCCAATATCCACTTTTTTTCTCCTACTGATTACAGATAGCACCTGCAAATATATAAAGTATTACCTTAAAATGTATACCAGAAGAATTCATAGTAATTATTTTTACATGCACACCAGTATCCTGGGTTTAATCTTAACCAGAAAAGGGCACTGGTGAGGTTTACGACACACTCCGGGCATATAATCTGACAATCTTGTACCCATTAGTTTAACCTTTAAATATCTTAATTTGGCTGTGATGATTAAAAAGTAGGATTGGCTTATTGTACACTTAACAAACCTTATGTTGCAGATATGTCTCAACCACCACACTGCTAAAAGACAGATAAGTAACATTAAACATTTTCTACAGTGACCTGCTCCTATTGCCTTTTGATTTGTGTTGAATGCAATAAGTCAGAATTTAAATGCTATTCCCATCTATACTGCCCAGTAAAGGACATATTCTGTCATTTCTGTTTCTATGTTGTGCCAAAGATAAATAAATAGCAATGAAATCTTTTTTTTTTTTTTTTTTAATATTATTCTTGTCTGGCTTCAAACAGTACATTTCCCCTAGTTTTACCAGTGCCTGATAGAAGGGGCAAAGTAGGACAACTCTCTCTGTATGTTTGTATGCTCTGTATGTTTGCGCACATAACAACATGCTGAATACATCAACAAATACTGGACTTCATTACAACTAATCCATTTGATGGCCATTAACATTCTAGATCAATCTGAATATAGTTTTTGCTGCTTTCACAAATACAAAGTTGTAGGAAACAGTTTTACAATATATAGCTCTGTTAATGCCTGTTACACCTGATTCATTTGCTCTGTATTCACTATTAAACTGTTCGTGTTAACTTGTTTTTCAGTTTTTTCTGCAAGTATGACAGTCATTTACTCAATTAATAGTAAAATGCATGCTACTAAGCCAGTCAGAAGCTAAGATGTACACATCTGATAATAATCTGGTTTCTTTCAGAGAACTTGATTGAGCATAACCAGATTTACCCCCCCCCAAAAAAAACAGAATATGATGCTTACTAGGGCTGCATGATATTGTCAAAACTTGCGATATGTACACCACTGTGATTACAATAATATTGTGATATTTCTCATTCACCTAAAGAAATATCAATTTCACCACATAAAAGTGTGCCTTAGCAATGTTAAACTGACCCTACTGTAGAGCTGAACGATCTATCATTTTGGACCGAAAATCGCGATTTCAGACAACACAATTTTCGGATCGTCAAAGCCGCTGTTTTTTTCGGTTTTTCTTTCTTACAATTAAGAATTCTTATGTACCTTCTTTTGCAAAAGTGCAATTATTTTGGTGCTGCTGAG
>JAQQZY010000014.1:22277709-22295529 GCA_030068375.1 Ostorhinchus rueppellii
TACACCCTGGACAAGTCGCCAGTTCATCGCAGGGCTGACATATAGAGACAAACAATCACTCTCACATTCACACCGATTTGCATTATATTTCAATAAATATACTTTTTGTGACATTTCTCTTTGGTGGAGTGCCTTGGAATTTTTCTAATGTAAAATATGTGCCATGGCTAAAAAAGGTTGGGAAACACTGGTTTATAGTAATTCGTACTAATTAAATGTACTATATGTATTTTAGGTTTAGACCTGAAACAAGATGATATTATGAATTCCGTAAATATACATGATACTTTTAATTGGCATGTTATCTGTACGCATTATAAGCTTTCTACATGTATGTTCACACCATTATCAGCCCCTTGTCCAATCTCAATCGATGAGTCAAATACCAAGCCCTAAGTGTTAGGAATATGTGAACCGGAGATCTTGGTGTAAATTGACACGTGATCAAATGGTGCTGAATAACACATGAAAGGTCGAAAATGCACACATATAGCATGCTAAATGCCATAAGAACTGCTGTGACATATGCTATTCATTGAGATCAGTCTGCCTGAAAAATAAATACCTCTGTAGTGATACTAGCTCTTCCACAAATCACAGGATTGGTGGCTCTTCCTGTCAAAAATGTGTAACAAACACTGAAGTTGCTCCCAGTCAGCACACTGGATGCCAGCTTTGCAGCCACCAGTGTATCAGTGTGTGGGAATGGGTTCATGAGAGGCAATTTACCAACAATGAAACAAAAGTCAATCAGCCCAAGACACAACACACTAGTGGTGGGACGTTTAGTCATGTACTGTGCTTTAAGATCCAGGAACCAAAATTGGGGGGGTTAATATCATGCACCTTCCTTCTGCAACTCCAAACTGCTTCTCCACATTGCCAAGACATGGAGTAGGGCAGTAAAGTCATGTCCAGACTATATCTGATGAAATCTAACCAGCGATCAATAATTACAGCTGAAAAGCCTGTCTGAAAATGGTTGTAACTGGCTAAAATCCACATTGATGGCTTCTCATATCCTCTGAGACTACTTGAATTGCAATACACTTGATGCAAATTGTAGCATTTTGGCCCAGTGAAGCTGCAAAACTATCAAGCACAAATGTAGTTTATACAGAATAATACTGTTTTCAGACACAATTTTTTTTATGCTTACACACATCAATAATCACCATGTACCATCAAGGACAATGATGATATAGTGAGTTGCATTTACACTTTATTTGCCAAATATAAATTTTCCAAAAATCATTTCATGAGAATAGGAAAAAAATATAATTTCTCTAACTTTTTATATATATATATATATATATATATATATATATATATATGAAATAGGTACAGTTACTGTTTTACTTTAAGTAACTTTAAGTATTTTAAAGTTATTAACTTTGATAAGTAATGTTTTGATAATCATTACTTTCTTCACCATTTCTTATACCAATATTAGTTTACTGTTTGCAGGACAATACAGTTATATTATTTCTGCCGTGTTTTTTTTTTTTTTTTTTTTTTAATGCCCTACTGACTATTTTACTGAACAGTTTAAAGTTGGACCGGTTAAGTGATTGTATTTGGTTTTGGCTAGTCTGTGTGTTAGTGTTAGCACGTTTCCTTGGTTCTTACCAGAGGCTGGTGTTTTCATACAGGACTCCTGCTGGTTATGCCCATATTTAAGATGACAAGTTCGCCGTGCATGATATTTCCGAAGAGGTTTCAGTGTTTTATTTCTCCCAGGAGCTCAGTTTCCTCCAGACAACGAATAGGCTTGAAACTTTAGCATAACGCTCGGTTACTGATAAGCCCCGCCCACAAACACACCTGAAGAAGAAAATACAGGACGTCACTTCCTGTGACTGTCCAATCAACTGAGAAAATATTCTCGTCATGATACAAACACACATCAACTCAATTAAGTTTTCTCTTAATGAAAAGGAAAAAAAAAAACTGTATATTTGTAAACATTTTTGGCATTTTCGTGTAAACCAATATTCCCGCTGGCAAGTTCTGTAAGTTCTGTGAGTTCTGTAGTGACTTCTGGTTTATTTTGGAAAAACTACAATTTTGCAACATTGCATAATATGATTTCTTTATATTGATGATGTATATTTTTGTAAAATGTGCAAATGATAAATAAAAAACCAAAATAAAGCAAAACTATGACACAATCATACCGTTGAACAGGATAAGACACCTACAATAACATTTATTTCAGTAAATAGAACTACAGACTAGTAGATGATAATTTTTTAAATGGAATTTTATAAATAAAAACAGCACGGTCAGTGAAGAGTAAACATAACAAAAATCTTAGCATTACTGAACTGCTTTGTTTCTTAAATACCATTTTAAAAATATTATTTCAATGTGATGCATTTTAATGGTGTGTTATTTTAACTACTTTAGTACTGTATTACACTACTCTGCTCTTTCATTGCAAAACACTTTGTGATTTTATCTATTAAATGATCTATAGACATAAAGTTTACTTACTTACTTACTTAAAGATGAAATACATTAGAGACTATAAAAAACTGCCTTCAGCACCAAAGTAATCGTTGAAAATCATAAATATTCAGTGCGACAGTGTTTGGTCTTAAAAGTAAAATATTGCTCAGCCAAATAAAGGTAATTCAATTTGGGTGAATTTTAAGAGCTATTATTTTGACCTTAAGTGAGATGACCACAGCCCTAATGTCCTTGCAGTATATCGCAGCAGGTCACAGATTTAAGACTGAAGTCAAAAGACAGCACTCTAGATATATGAAACCTAAAAGCCACTTTACTGTTTTTAATTCAACTTATGATACTAATTAGTGTAATTGATATAATTATTAGTTAAAGTGCACATATTTAACATTTGTAAAAATGTTTAAAAGTGGATGATTAAGGGTAGTCTAGGGCCCCTCTATAAAACATGGGAGGTAAAGAGAGACAACAATGGAACTTGTGCAATTAATCAAATAAGTATGGCAATTAACTAAGTGAGTGCTTAAAGGCTGCAGCAGAAAAAGGACAATTGATTTTCTCTGAAAGTACTTACGGCCACTCATTTCATTAGAACTAAAGAGTGAAGACGGCTGAGAGGGTGAACACACATATACAATGTCCTATAAAAGTGCCTTAATGAGAATTAACAACACAGGAACTCTCGACACAGAAGTGTGATTAGTATCATCAAATACTTCTGTGGTTGTGTTACAGACAAGTTGAAAATCTCAGAAATATATTTGAGTTAATATTTTCCTGCATAAGTATAAATGTGCTTGTTTTGCAAATGACAATATCCTTGGTTGAATCTAAACCTTGTGGCATGGGGTTCAAAGACAAGACATGCATCCAATCAGCACAGCCTTGGAAGCAGTTCTCCCTGCCTAGATTAGTTTTATTGAACAGATGGCGTTTCAATTTTGAACTTTTGCACTGGTGCAAAAAAAAAAGCTTGGAGAGTCAGGCTGTTTTTCTCACATCACTGACAGAAGCTGCGCATCAGATGAAGGGGATGTGTGAAATAGCATTCCCAAGCATTTCTGTCTGCATGCACAGGACACAAACACTCTGATACAGACACAGTGCGGAGGCCGGACCATGCTGCTCTATCAGATGTTTAAAAAATATCATAGGCTAGAAATGCAGTACAATTGCTTATAGTGATGGAGTTGTGGTATATACAGTGATGTGCATGTGTGTGTAAGTGTGTGTGTGTGCACACGCATGTGTGCATGTGTGCGTGTGTGCCTCTGTGCATGTGCAATTAAATAAACAAATGCTGGAAAATCATAGGGGTCCTGTCAAATCAAAAAGAGAGCACCAGTTTCTTATTTAATGTCTCTTTACCACCATCCGCCCCTATTGCCCCACATTAGCAGCATCATGTTCTCAATTTTCCCCCAGTAGCATTGCTAGTCCTGGCAGCCAGCTCGCCCACGCCGGCACGAGTCGAGAGGACAACTGGAGAAAGATCACAGTTCAGGCTCAGTCAGACGGAAAATATGGAAATCAGGCGGTGGACGGATGGACCGCTGTGTGTTCCCCCTGTTTCAGCAAGCTGCCACAGTTTGACTGACAAACTGACTTTTTGAGGGGCCTGTGCCCATTCCAGTCAGAGTTTATTGAAGGTGATTTTGATCTCCTCCATGAGGCCACAGCAGTGGTGCTGCCATCTGTCACCTTGATTGCATGGCGGCCTCTCTAGGGGGAGCGCCATGGCTCCTGATCGTTTACAGATTGCGCTGCTTTCGCCTCCATAAGGGCCACATGCACAGGGCCAGATGGTGAGCATACACGCTTATTATGAGTCTTTATCTCTGTGCAGGAAGGAGTGGAACCATTAGGCCTCCCTCAGGATCTCCACTCCTCTCTGCAGCCATGCTGTTCCTCCACAAATACAGTCCTCTTCTTCAGCTGTCACTGGCCTACGACAACACACACACATACATAGCACACAGGACCGGTTGTCAAAAAAACTAACACAGCTCTACTCAGGGCATGTGATGGTTGTGTTAATGCCTCGGCATATACACACAGATACACACACACTAACACCTGTTTTCTAATCCTGAATAATGGGAAAATATGGCATGTGGCAAAATGCTGTGGAGATATGTGTAGGTGACATTCATCATCTTGGTAACACACTGCTATGTAATAGATATTGTGATTTGATCTATGTCATCATGGTGCACTAACATGCTGTTAATGTTTCACTTTCACAGAATCCTGCACTATCACGGTAAAGGCTGTGTGACCATATGAGCCAATTGTTTAACAGTAATAAAGTCTTCTGAAAAGTAGTGTGCAAACAACAATAAAATGATTAGAGCAATATACTGTGCAATAGAGTCTGTGTGCACAAATGTCCATTCATGCATGAGTCTGATTCAAGCAGATTCAGCCTGGTATGAGACATTGGCAGGAGGCTGTTGTCCCTATCCCTGACATATGTACTGCATGACCAGGAGGGTGAAGAGTATGTTCAGGATTAAAAACTGACATGTGTAACGTCACCACACATTTGTCATGCTCCTTTAGAATCACAAAGTTCATTCACTTTAATTCCATCCAGTGTGTTTGATAAACTCTGTTGTTTTAAATGGAGCTAAAATGGAATTCATAATTATTCAGTCATTTACGGTGTAATGCCTAATGAGCATTTGCTAAGCTCTTCATGAGAGGTAATATCCCACTTGATCAGAGATTAACAAAGAGCATTTCAGTGCACGCTTTAACGCAAAAGGCTTAAATGCTTGAAGCATGGCTTCATTTCTCTCAATTACATCTAATCTAATGTTTGGATTCCCTCAGCAAAGATGCACTATTCAAGCGCATAGCTGACCTAATGAGTGAAGAAACACTCCCTTGCATAAATAATGTCTCAGAATCTTCACTGTAGCGTATCAGCTGAAAAATATCAAAATAATGCCTTTGCATAAATTACAGAAACCAACAAAATCACCGTTTCTCAAAAACAAATGAGCTGTTAGAGCACAAACTCTGCACTCTATTGTCCTTTCCTGTCCCTGAATTTTCTGTCCTGAGGCATTACAGCAATGTGCTGCACTTTTAGGACAACAGCCGGCTATCTGCAAGGGTGAGCCCCCTCGTCAGTCTTCAGTACGGTGCACAAAGTGACATACTGTACGCCAGCCTGTGGTCACATTTCAGCTCTGGGCAAAGCTGAAACGCTTTGTGACCGCAGACTGCACCATCACTTTGGTCAAACTCAGACATGGCAACCTGCACATCCACTGTAATGGATGAAAGTCTGGTTTCAAATGATGAACCTTTTAAGTATTTTGGACAAAAACCAAAACATTCATGTACCACTTTCACAGTATTTATCTAAAGGGAAATGATGCCTTCTTCAGTCTGTAGGTTGTAGGCAGTACTTGACACAAGCCTATCACAGTGTGTCTGAATACCTAAATTACCACATGACACCATAATGTCACCACTCTAAACATGAAAATAATCGCTCATGAAAGAAGGTCAACAGGGCCTTCAGGGGGTGTACTGTACTGAACAGCACCTGAACTGGACCCAAGTGCAAATCTGTGGGATATCATGGAAAGTGCCACAAGCTTCCAGCCCTTCCAGGCCTGTCACAGACTGAAGGTGTCACCCAGAAAGCAGCAGTTAAATTAACCTCGGTGGGCTCCAACCAAACACAGCCCGCAGCGTGCCAGCACAGTCCAACCCAGTGCTTTGCATTTTCTGCCTGGTCCAGTGAAGCATCGGTGAAACTAAATCAGGATAACATTTAAATGATGGATCAAAAGTCAGCCTTAACTGATCAAAATTCTTTGGTCAAAAAGGTCACATGGAAGTATCCGGTTGAACAATGTATTTTACTCATTTTGTAAATGGACTTATATAGAGATGTTTTATGTACAGATCCCTCCTCCTAAATAAACATACAGAGATGTAACAGTAATGTTAAAGCAAAAACTCTTCAACAGACCTCTTCAAACATTAGTTCTGATCTTTAGGTGCTACTGAGGTGAAAATTCCGTTAGAAACATTTCTTAACACCGATTTTCTTACAAATTAGATCCAGTCAATGTGAAAACGATAAAAATTACATTCCTTCAAAATGCAAAAACTGTTTTAGAGAGGATTTGATGGCCAAACTTCTATATAATTGAAAAAGCAATGCTAGACCCCACTGGAGACATACCATCGGAGCTCACCAGAGCTGAGTTACTTAGAGGAAGCTTCCTCTTGTTTGCCTTGGAATTAGCTCTGAGAGCACATACACACATACACATCCATTATAGCACACACATACACTCACTCTCAGCCTTTTTCACCCTTCTGCATCAATCTGTTCCCAAGCTGTTCCCACATTTTGGTGAATTTCCCAGGCTTATTCCCTGGCACAAGTGGATACTGGGGCTGATTACTTTAGCGTGAACCCATCAAGTCTGGCCAGTGCCTGTAAAGCATGCACATTCAAGAACCGTCTACCTTCCGCTTTGAATTGTTGTTTTTACAACATGTTGTTTTTGCAGACACAACATTAACATGAGTTTATAGTGAACAAATACAAAAATGGCACATACAAATAATTAATTGCATCTCCTCAGCTCTTCAACAACACAGAGTGTACATCGATCTGCGATAAGGAACAACCCCCAGCAACAAATCCAAACTTCATTAAAGAATATAAATTCAAAATCTATTCTGGCACTCAATCCAGTGCAGATTTGCTCTCTCTTTCTGTCTCATAAATTACAGTTCTGGTGCACTGTGCAAATATTACCAAGCTGTAAGACAGCTGTGCCCCATTAAAATGTGTTATGGTTGCTGATTTCCTACAGCACATGGTCATCTTGCCAAATCTACAGCCAGTAATTAGCAGAGATGAAATGTTTAATTGTGCCTTAATTTTAATAAAATTTATCTGTCAGCCATCCTATAATCAGGCATTATGTTCGCAAATCAATGTCAGCTGATTTAGGCAAGGAGACATCCACTAACCTGACAGACATGTCTAGATGTCACTGCCCTGCTCTCCCTGCTTTAGAGCCTAGAAACAGGACGGCGTGTTAACACTGATTACGCAGAGAGTAAGACAAAGGATGGGATTTTACTATCACTGATAACACAGTGCATGCTATTATTGTTCAGCCAAGACCCCGTACAGTTTGATTATGTATCTGTGTGCTAAAATGTGGGGGAAAAAAGCTGATATCCAGTTTGCTGTAATGTAACAAACAAAGGCTATGTGTGCAGTTTGTCTCCCTGTGAACAGGCGACACAAGGGGAGCATGTGGGTGATCTTGTCAGAATCACAGGACAACAGGAAGAAAGCATTTTCTGACAGATGGATGACAGGAGCACAGAAGATGGAGAAGGTCAAGATGGGACAGACACAAAGCCTTCCACACTGACTGAGAGAGAGTGTGTGACGTCTCAGGGTGCTAAACCCTTAGTCCTGCCAAGGCACGGCCTGAGCCGGCTGAGAGAGGCTGCTTGTGGCTCTAGGCAGTGCTGCTCTGGGGAGACAGAGACTTGAGATGAGGCAGTGAAGAGGACCACTTACCAGCTGTAAAAGCAAGAGGATGACAAAGGCTCAAGATGATGAAAAATGCTGGCATTTCAACGGCTTTATTACTGAGTAAATGTTAAGTTAATCAACCAAAAGTATTATTATCATGTATGTATATTGTGGTGCATTCTGGTATAAATTTCAGAGTTTTTTTTTTTTTTTTTTATCTCACAGCAATGCAAAACAAATCAATTTGCTTTTAAATGTGTGATTACTTCCCTTCAAACCTTTTAAGTTTCACGATCCCTCCCTTTCCAGACCCAAACATCAACCATCGACCAAAATCATTTACTGATGTAACTTCTGAGCCAATAAACCTATAAATAAGTGAAAATAATTGGTGTAAAATACAGTTTGTCATCTTTTCATGGTCATCAGATATGACACATTTGGACGTTCAGAGGCTCTGTAGTGAACATGGAAACACTGTCATCTTCTACAACACTGATTCCCCAGTAAAACCAATGGAGTTGGTTCAATGAAAGTGGATGCAGACATGTTTTATGTTCAGTTAATGGTATATTTTACTGAAAAAGTAACTTTTTCTTCAGTTTTTTTTTCTTCTGTTTTTGATATAATAACCCTCAACGTTAATTTGAGTTTTTATGAGCATTTACATGATCGGTGAATTAAATGTAGGAAAATATCTGATTTTCATTGAAAAAATGCAAAATAAAGAAGCTAATGCCACAATAAGTGCTGATATATCACTTAAGAAAGGTTAAATAAAGAGGAAAAAATCATTTGGGAGCTGCCACAAAAGTAGCTCTGGGTTAAGGAATCTCACTCTGACTTTTCCCGGGTTAAATACATAATAACATACTCTGAAATACACTGTTAGAGCAACCTTGAACAGAGACAAAGCAGGTTTGTGAAACAGCACACAGTAAAGACAGCAACCGTTTTGCATATTTATGACTAATGTTGTCCCTGAGAGAGCCCACCCCCTCCCTGGGGGCATTATGGGTGATTATTGTCATCTCAGTGCAGCCAGTTATTCACCAACATGCACCGCATAAAACACATCATTACAAAGGGCCACGACAGGAAATGAGATGTGGGGCAGGGCTCCAGGAGCAGCTCTTTCTAATCACAATGGCCAACTGTCACCCTCTGCATCCGCTCGTCTGCCACAGCTTTAAGCAGCAGTGTGGAAGGATTTCACTGTAAACTTTTGAGTGGATCTGCAGTGGTAGGACATCCTGCATAACATGTGGCACCCATGATAATTACGGCAGAATTAACACAGGCGGGTTTATGGCCCTTCTGCCGCCAGGAGATGGCTGCCAGATAGACACAGGCCTCGTGTTTGAGCAGCATACTTGGGTCCAGACGCCCACCCGTCTCTAACACTTCTCACTACAACAACTGTTCTGGAGGAGAAGACCACTTTCAACAGAGCTGCCTGTCACAAACCCTCTCATCCTCACAGCAGAGTATGAATAAATTGAGGATAATTCTAGGAAACTGGCAAATTACAAACACAGAGTGGCCAAATGAATATTGTTAGTGCTAGACTTATAGTCTACATTTCAACTCAATATTAAACCATAAAGACCATGAGGAGACAATCCTGTTTAGTGTTTTGTCACCAAAGTGTGTCAAGAAAAAGAGTAAATGCAAATCTGTACTTATTTGCTGAAGTTATTTTGTTATGGATTCAATTTTAGACTAATTAAATTTAAAGATTTTCAATTCACTTTAGAAAACAACCTGTGAGACAGTTTGGAAAGAGAGCCAATTTTATTCTCTGTACTGTGAACAGAGAAGTTTCCTCAGATGACGGGAAATAAGACAGCATTATGAGTTTCATGTGTAGGGTGAGTGAACATCGATAACCAGGCCTATCAAAGCTTTGTGTCCCTCCATACGGAAACTCCATTTATGAAGCACCACTACAAGGGAGGGGACATCAATAAAGAAGAGCCATCCACCCACTCGTCCTTGATTTCTTGGGTTTTTGTTCTTGGATTAAAGAAGAACATTTGTGATTTGCATTTAAAACATCATGATCAAAAACAATTACCCTCCTCCTTCTGTATTTTTCTCACAACAAATGAATCAGATTACAGGCCTTGGTGAGCACCGGCTTCTTATGGCCTTGTTGCACTGACAATATTTGAAGTTTCCTGCAGTAACTTCATTAGGCATATTTTGTCCAGAATTAGTGGAGCGTGCTGAAAATTGCTAATGACAGATGTTTCTCCACACTGTCACACTCCTTGTATCATTTGATTTGGAAAGCAACATACGGTGTTCTGCTCCATCAGTATGTCACAGACTGTCTGCAAACAGCTGGTCATAACTCAGTTCAGTGAAAACCATTACTTTCCAATGAAGTGCTGGACACGATCCAAATTGGGTTTTGGCATGGCCTCAGCTGCACCCATGATGCAGTGCAGCTCGGTTTTGCAGGTATACGTGGAGGAGAGAGGGAGGGGTGAAAGGAGCAGGTGAAGAGGTTTTCTGAGCCCTCTGTCTCCAGCTCTCCAGTGGGACAGAACACTGTGGGAGTGGAGGGATCCTGGGAGAGCAGATAGTGTGCATAAACATAAATCAGAAGGCATATTCACACTGTATATTAATCTTTGTCTTCTCCTCCTCAAAGAAAACATGATAAAATTGTCCATAATTTTGATAAATTAACTACAAACCTTGGAGCTTATATTAGCAAAATAAAACACACACAACTGGTGTTTACTTTGCAGTTCACTTTATTTCTATTTGTTTTTTTTTCAACCTGTACTTTTGGCCACAATATTAATCTTTTATGTTCATTTCTATAAATGGTCCATATGTTCTGTTTAGATTAAAGCTTAAAATATCAAAGAATCCATGTACGTATGGTAACACAAGTCCGTTCGCAACATCACAAACCTTTTTGTAGACTGTAACTAACCGATGAATTTTCCTATAATTAAAAGGTAAAGATTATGGGTGTTTGGCTACAAAAGCTCTGGCCAGAAAGACTGTGCTGTGTGCCAGGACATCTCACAGCTCAGCTGCTGCCTGCATGCAGCAGAAGTGTCATTGACACCTCGCTCCATCTCTAAAGATAATGCAGTAATGACGTTCTGTATTCCTGCGTCTGTCAAGTCTGGATATTAGTCACTATTTGGCCTGAGTGGTAAAGATCTCAACAGCAAAATAGCATGTTGAAACATATGCTAAATTAATAAAAAATTATTCATTTCTGAAATTTCTTTCTGTCCTCATACACTTGTCTTTAAATGTCAAGAGGAAAATGGATAATTTTTTTAAGCTAAAATATGTGTCTTATTTTTAAAGGGTAAACCGTGTTCTAGATTAATTCCCTCTGCTATTGATTCATTACATAAATGTCACCATCATCACACTGTTAATGTTAAAAGGGTCAAAAACACCAGCACCTGACCATGGAAATCCTCTGAACAAACAAGACAGACCAACATTTCTATATATCACTTCTTTTGACCTCTAGGCAATATCTGGTGCTTTTATCTTTTCACTGACTGTATAACTGTGTAACTGTGTGGTAACAAAACTGACAAAACAGAAGAGAATTGGTTTAATGAAGACAAATGTGTGTACGCAGTTGTATGAATGTGGCCTTTGTAGTCCCTTTGGATGGTATTTTTTGCTGCAGTGGCCTGTTCTCTCAATCATTGTAATAAGGCTGATCCCAGTCAGAGCTTTGACAGCTCGGAGATGAGGCTGCCCTCCTTCTCCACAGCATTCAGTTCAGCACAAGAGGAGATAAAGTGACTCGGCTAACAGATCTGCATTTGTCTGCGAATACAAGTGTGCGAGTTGTTTTGTAATTTAATCTGATCTAAGGAAAATAGGAAAAACTCCTTGAATAAGGAGTATAAAGGGATGTGTGTATGGGGTGTGAGTGTGGACTTTAGTTTTTTTCTTTATAATATTTGTAACTTATTTTAACTTATTTATTATAGATTGTGCATTTTATGTGTTTTTAGTAGCATGTGTTCTGTTTTATGTGTTGCAGTGCCGCTTCTTCTTGCTCTTGTCTTTTATGGGAGACAATAAAATGAACCTTCAACCTTGAAAAAAAAATCTTTATATAAAATATTGACACTGAAGTTTGGAAACTTATTTTCTTTTTTAGACTATTCAATATGTAATTTATTTTTTAAGTTGAAAAAAATTTTTTTTGTTGCTGTTTTATCCTCCTAACATGGAAGAAATATTGCAGATAATCCATCCATAAACGTAAAAGGTTGCAAAAAATGAGGCAAGGATGTACAATCACCAAACAATAACCAAATCTAATTAATTGAAAGATGAAATTAAACTGTTTTCCCCATGTTTAATGCAGCTCTAAACTAAATAAAGGTCTCAGAAAACAATACACCTGACTGGCAGTAAACGCTTCTCAGTGTGTATTTTGTGTTATTTTTGCGAAATAAATTTCACTCCTTGCGCCACTTTAGAAACATTTCTACAATATTCAGTTAAATTCCGTTAAATAGCATCAGCTGACATCGCAAATATCCACTGCTTTCCTCTTTTGACTGGTCTTACAGTATGTGTTACAGTTTCATTAATGAGAAACTGCACCGCTACTTATACTGTATATAGTAAATCTGCAATCTAACATCACTCCATCTCCATTATTATCAGAGCATAAGCAGTACAGTGATGCACACACACAGCATCTTCAGTGAATCCTCTCCCATTAAGCTGCTCAGTGTCTCCCCTGAGCATACAACCTTTTATTTCTCGTACTGATGCTGATTCCTGTGCACTGCAGTAATGTGTTGTTTAACCACGAAGAAGTGAAAAATGAAACATCATTTGTGTTTTCATGGTTGCCTAAGCATTGAGTACACTATCCACAAAGCATGCTATTTTCCAGGTTTTAATGGGGTGTTGTTTAGGAGACACGTCTAATCGGGCTTTGCCGCACATTACACTCTCTTAAGTGCAGAGATACATTTGCCTCACTTTATAGGTGCTATATTAATGCAAAATTGACAGCTTTAATAGTGCTAACATAGCTAATTAACATTAATAAACCTGATATTTTACTGTTTTAGTATGCAGGGCTCTGTCTCCTACAGCATGACCCAAAACTGACAATTGTGTTAATTAAATCTGATGAGGTTAGTTGACACAAATTTATGTTTAACTACATTAAAGTGAAAGGAAGAAGACATCGCCCTCGGAGTCATCAACTCAATCAACACTAATGACTCTAATGCTTCTTTGAATTTTATATTTCACACAGATAATTGAGCCTCAGCTAAGAATAATCAGAGAGGAAAAGGTGAAACAGTGTGTCTGGACATATATTCCTTGTGTACATTTTTTTTTTTTTATTGAATGGAATGATAGCCAGTTTTGTATTCACTTTT
Organism: Ostorhinchus rueppellii; assembly: GCA_030068375.1. Lineage (NCBI taxonomy): Eukaryota > Metazoa > Chordata > Actinopteri > Kurtiformes > Apogonidae > Ostorhinchus > Ostorhinchus rueppellii. The sequence continues at coordinate 22,291,120 of JAQQZY010000014.1, forward strand.
TAGATTTTTCTTGCTTTTTTCTGTCTGTTTAACTCTTGACCTTCAACATTGTCTTTCCTTTTGTCTCTTAAGTAATCTTTTAGTGATTTCTACATTTAGCATCTCTTGAGTCACTCAAGCACATCGTTAGATTCTCCTCGGATTTCACCACAAGGATTCAGTACAAAACAAAAGCCACATTTATCTTTGTAATTGGACTTAGCATTTAAGTGTATAATACGGTTATTACTGCATTCTTTGTTTCATTTCTTCCTCTCCACTGGCTCTCTTCCTTTCTTCCCCCTTCCTATGTCTTTTTTTTTTTTTTTCTGAAACTGTTGAGCTGGTAAGTTCAATGCAGAGGCACGTATGCACTCTGGAAAGGTAATCTAAAAGCCAGTTGAGCCATGACAAATAGGGACAGCTGGCCTAATTGAATCATTTGAGCTAAGACAGCTCAACTTGGTTATCCCCTCTGCAGCCCACACTGATATTAGTGTGGGAATCATTAGCCATGAAATCATGTCTGCTCTCTCTGACTGCATCCTTTATGACATGACAGCCAGCCCAGCCTGTCTCTTTCACTCTCACACCAAAGAGAGCCCTTCGTCACAAACAGGCAACCGGGACAGCAGCTAAGTGGGACATCTTTTTGTCTTTTTATGAACACTTGTTCTTGTGATTCTAATTCATCAAATGTGATGTACAGCGTTACAGTACAACTAAACAACATTGTGTTTTTTTCTTATTGCAACCTCTGTCTTTCAGTTTCATATGTGACGATGACACCAAAATGTACCACACTGTACTGTATGTTGCCTTTGTTAAAACCAAAACATTTTCACTTGCTTCCTGTCACACTTCATAGCTTTTAATGAGGCACAATTACGTTCATTCCTGAAGACCATTTGTGAAATAATGCAATCAGGTGGGCATGATGGGCTCCAGTGATTGACTAGAGGGGCCTTTAGGTGGGGAGAGAGAGGGATACCACATGCTCTGAGACCCCTCCTGTCTTGCAGCCTGTTTTCTGTGGTTCTTCTCTGCAGGACACCCCTTCATGCCAGGAGGTGCTACAGGCATCGGAAGAGCTGACAGGGATGAAGCTCAGACAAACAGACAACTCCACTGATGGTGATACTGGTTCAACATGCAATGTTAACACGTACAACACAGAACTGATGATGCTTGTTTAAAACTTATGGATAAGGGTTTGTTATTTTTGCAAAACCACTTCAGTATCCATGATGGTAACAATACTCGTTACTGAACTGTGATATGATATTTGCAAAAAAATAAAAAATAAATAAATTGTTCAGTGGCCTCATTAAAGTTGTTCAAATAATTCCTTTTAATGTGTAGATTTAGTTCTTTGGATACAAGATCTGTCCTGCTCTCTTGAAAGTTAATCTTTCATGTGTGGGTAATGATGGCTTCAGGCTTTGTGAAAGTTGTAAACGTTGAATATAATAAACACACTTGGCTCAAAATGTTTGTGATGTCACAAATGCCTGCAAGTGCATGCCTTTAGCTCATTATTCTGTGTGAGTTTGTGGAGAAAAACTATGGTTTTGAGTAAAGGAGGGCTTTTTGTGATTAAAATACGCTTTTCATGCAACATGAAAAGTCCCACTTTTTAATCTAACAAGGCTTATTACTCTCTTGTCTTGCCTTGGTGTCTGCTGATACAGTGATGGAGAACATAAAGCAGTGTGTCTATGGGCTCAGTGGATGGTCCTTGTGCCCTGCTTAATAATGGACATCCATCCCACAGTGAGGATGCCTGGCTTAATGGAGCTCAGACTGGGGATACTGTGCAATGTTCAGGCCCATTTCCTTTTGACTCACATTCCTCTGGGGTGGCATGACCCCAATGAGACGCCTGCTTTCCCCAGGTGGCAGTGAGCGATGCTCCTCCACAGTGTCAGGGCAGGCGAGCGAGGAGACCCTTCGTTGCCCAATGGGCTGGGCTGGAAAAACAGACAGATTCACACATCTCTTATGCACACATACACTCAGTTGTACCCTTCACACCCTCAGGGCCTCCAACCCACTTTCAAGGAAATTTTGACATGAGCAATTATTGAGGTTTAGAGAATGACAGGTCTATTCCAGGTTTCAACAGGCGCGGAGCAGAGAGGCGGGCTGACAATCGTCTGGAATTACCACTCGGGTTGAGGCAGTGCACTGGACTAAGTGAGCTGCGTGTCTGTCTGCCTCTTTTCCCCCTCAGGGCTTTTTAGACGAGCGCTCAGGCTCTCCCTGGATGTTTACACATCATTAAGGTTCCCCGTCTCATCTCTGGTCTGTCCTTTACAGAACAGGCTTTGGGAGGTCTGAGGTGGGAGAGAAGACAGTTTCTGGTCAACCGTGAGAGAAAGAAAGCAGTGCAGCAGAGGAGGATGCAGAATCCCACAGACACACAAGAAAACACTTCACTTTAAGTCCAGAGGAGCTACTTGTTTTCTGTTAGGGACCTTTTTGGACAACTTGATGTTCAGACTTCTCCAAATCGGTTTGAAAGGAAATATTTTGTGCCGGAATATTACACAACATAAAACTTTTGTCTGACTTCATGTATTTCTGGAACATTATGCCTATTAGAAAAAATGTACAATAATTATCAAAAGTAAAGTAATTAGTGTTTGCTTACATGCACATTTCATCAGCAGAGATTCACAAAGAACTCCAGAAATCTGACTTCTCAAAGAAAAAAGCAGAAAAGTCTGGTGTGTGGCAGACAAGTTACACAACACTGGTAATGAAGCATTGGCAGAAAGTGTTAATTATTTTAATTAATGATAATGGTTTTAATGATTCAACATTTTGGCTAATTGATTATGATTGATTGCACATTACTAAACAAGGAAAGTGAATCAGGGAGGTAATCAGGGAGATGACAGCACAGGTCAACACTACAGCGTGACGGAACATACACTACACATGCTAATCAGACCCAGAGAGACGGAGAGAGGGAGAGGCACCAGCAGATGGAGAGTAAAAAAAAAAAAAGAAAGAAAAAAAAGAGTGGGTTTTCTAGATATCAATCCAGAGGAGATAAAAACTACAGAAGAATGGAAAAACAGTACTAGACACTTTTGTGGCACAATAGTACATGAATACATTATATAGCAGTGGAACCAGAATGAATACTTTTAATAAAATATACTGGTGTTGAGCTGTAACTTGACTTATGAGAATCCATTTGTAAAACATTTTTGTGTTTGATTTCATCTCAGTTGTAATATATTTCATCACGAAGCACTGACTAAATAAATAACTCCTGCTTTCCTCCCACCTCAGTGGCATTTTTTCTTTTTCACTTAAACAGACATCAAGATGTATCATAGATATTGTCTCACAAAATGTCTGTATTGTGGTATCATTGTTACTCACTTTAATCTTTAATCTTCTCTCTAAAGAACGGCTAAGCACACATGTCTGTATGCTACACACATACAACAATAAGTACACAAGTGTGCAAAAGTCTGCCCGAAGGTTTGTTGATTTATCAAGGTCATAAAACCTGTACATGTACATTTTTCACTCTGTATCAAAACACAAGCAAAAAATGTAGAAAAAAAACATTGAAAATGTGTTAATATTGTTAAAGCTGTATGGGATCTTCAGAACATAGAAAATAATAAGACATCCTAAGTGTAAAGAAGGAAACGCTGAATGAGGCAAGATGACGGAGGATAACATTAAGACAGTGGAGTTTAAGAAGTACACCCAGACATCATATTATAAACTAATCTTGTCTGTAGTAGCCATGAATTTTTTATTTTGTCCTCTTGTTTTGGAAATTTCCGTTGTAACTCGATGAATGAAGAGGTTCAGGTGGTCCGTTGTCTTATTACAAAAGTATTTATTGATTGCAATCAGGAGGCAGTCAAGTACGTATCAGCATGTCATTCAGGAGTGTCTCTCAGGAGGGAAACTTCTACAAAGTTTTATAGTATTCTTCCAGACACTGTACAGACAGAAAACAGGAAAAGGTGTTCGCTTGCAGTTACATTGGTGTGTATTGGATGAACACAGCGAGTTTAGAAGAAAGGAGAAGTGAGTTTAACAGAAAAAGAGCAACAACGGTAAGAGGAAGTCCCACTCTGTGACCACAAACATAAGGTCGGACTGAGTTTAGCTAGATAAGTAGAAGTGAGAGTGAGAATACAGCCTTCAAAAGTAACAGCACAGAGTTCGAAAAGGTTAACACAGGGGTGTCAAACTCATTTTAGTTCAGGGGCCACATATAGCCTAATACACAGCAAAAATGCCAGTGTTAAATTAACTCTGAGAGTGTCAAATTTAACACTGGAAAGTGTGTATATGCGTCCATTCTTTTCAGTGTTATTTTAACACTAACACCAGTGTTAACCCGACTCCAGAGGGAGTTAATACTGATCAAATCTGAGTAAAATTAAGAGTAAC
>JAQQZY010000014.1:22299650-22332253 GCA_030068375.1 Ostorhinchus rueppellii
CCATTGATATATATATATATATATATATATATATATATATATATATAGGGGCAAAAGTCTTGAGCCACCTTTAACTTTGGCATTGTTGCAACACTGAGAACTTCACAGAGAAATTTTTGGAAAACATTAAACTTGAAAATTTATGAATAGCAGCAATAGTTATATTTTAACATTAAAGATATGTTTTTGATTAAAATTAAAAAAGATCTCCATATACTGGTGGATTAACCATTATACACTACAAAATGGTTGAGTGAACCAAATTAAATGACATTAAATGTAGTTAAATGTCATTTAATTTGGCTCACTCCACTAATTTTTTTATGTGTGACCTACTGAAGAAGAATTTTAAAGTTGATTCAGTGTTTTTCTTTTTACAGTGTAGAAACATAAAAAGATATTTTGGTAAACAGAAATATTATTAAATTATGGCAGCAGTGGCAAACACCTTTTACTGGGTCGTGGTGGTTTAATACATTTGTTAAGTACTGTAGCAGAAATATTATCTTATGTCTGCAATTTGGTTACATTTAAGAACTAATTTCCCCTTTCTGGTTGACCATGTAAAATCTATTCACCTTTTCAATGATTACATTTGTTCTTTGTGAAATTCTTCCTCTGTTCATGGGTCCAGAATTGCATCGTAAAACCAGACTGCATGAACACCTCATATAAATATAGTGAAGTCTAATATTTTAAAGTGATCACTCATTGTTCTATATGTCTTCTATCTGGATGGATCCCATGGGTCAAAGGTTACTATTTTCTCTTTCAGATGACGACCAGTCAAGTGGCAGTCAAGCGTGAATCATATTATCCTTGAAGAGATTAATGTAGCTGACTGAATGAAGAGGGTAATGATGTGGACAAAGGCAACTTATTTTCCTTTTATAATAGTGGTACCTGAGAGATGGCATTTGATTTTCATAGTATTTGGGTTTATTTTACCAAATGGCAACAAAACTTTTTATCACTGTTGAATCTGACTGAGCATAAAATGTCAAAACAGATCATGTTTCATTTTCGAGCTCGGATCTGACATATTTGGCGTTCATCTGTAGGTGATGCTTGTCCTTCATATTTATCAAAGAAACAAAGACTTCCCTTTCATCAAATGTCTGAAGGTTGCTTGAAGGACAGATGCAAAGCCATCGTCTGGAGAAACAGGAGGTTTGAGGGAAGTGCTTCTCCACAACCGTTTGTCACTCTGATATCTGGTAAATGTGATAATTAATACTGTAATTTAACTAAACCCACTCAGCGAGGTCTGTAATTAAAACTGATGTACCTACTTAGCACACCAAGCATCACAGGTGGGCCCAAATTAATCCACAAATAGAGCTAAATTGCCTCTGCTTACCATTTTCCTCAACGTCACTCACTTTGGGGGAAATATCTGTAATTAATTCTGATATAACAAAGTCATAAATTTGGGGTTAAATGTAGCCCTGACAACAGACGTGATGACAGCAAGAGACCTCATCTAGTCGTCCCAGATGGGATACAAGACTTCGCTTTCTCCCAAGAACTTGGCTGAGACTTGCTCTGACAACTGTTTGTGGCTAAGACAAGAGGAGATATTCAAAGATAGACTCATCTTTTCCTCCATTCCCTGTCTTAGTCTTTTTCAATTTCGAGTAATCGAAATGAACTGGAGTGAAAGGCGCCTTCCAGGCTACAGAACAGAAAATGAAATGATTAGTTCTGGATGGAAGCCAAATGAATGAATGCATTCTGATTTTGACTTGCAATGAAATGAAGCTGCAGCCGCACAATGATGTACCCGCGATTTTCTTCTTCCTTAACATTTCGGTGTCTCTTCAGAGCATTTTACAATATGCTTTATACATTCAGTATGCTCCCCCACTACATAGCCTGGTGCTGCTTATTCAGTTTGGTAAATGTTAGCTTTTTCTGTAAGTGAAAATGTCTCAGTGGGAAATTTATCCCCAGATGTGGAGCATTTGAATGATAAAAAATAACATTTAATTCCACATCAGGGTGGATTCTGTTTGTGGACGACATCTGTTTCATTACACACCATGACCTGTGATATCAGCAACTAGAGACCTTTCCACATTAGAAAGGAATTCACAAATCCTCACCAACCACAAAGCCATGAAATTAGCATATGGATAATGTAAAGTTGTATGGAAAGTAAAGAGTCGTTGAAATTAAAGTCCCCTTTTATGAATGCACAACATTGTTCATTGTTTCCTCCTGGGTTTCTGTTGTGGTTGGTGTACACAACGCAAGCTGGCAAGCCACTATTGTTGAGCAAAAATAGTAGATTAAACTGAACGACAGTCAAATCAAAGAAATAATCACATATTTATGAATATTTAATATGGTCATGGCAAATAAGGCAAGTAATTAGGAGTTTCCATAAATTGGCAAATTGTTATTTTATGTTAATGAGAGATCTTCAGCTTTTTCTCATGAATAATTTATGAATTGACAAAAAAAAGTTTAGCGGGAAGGAATGAAGAAGTCTGACTGTTGTGCTGATCAGACATGCACATGTGCAGACACAGAAAACACACCAGCACAGTCTCTTCAGTTCCTATTGTTTTGCCCAATTTGTCACTTGGTATTTATCAGTCTGAGCATGGCAGCTTTTTGCAGCTGAAATGATAATACAACAGGTGTAGAGATGTTTTGGAAGGAGAGGCGATGCTGGCATTAGAGGCTTTCAAAAAGAAGGCTATAGTTGTAAAGGGAAAAAATGTTGGAGAGAATAAGAACTATTATGTGATGAATGTTTGCAAATGTAAAGGATTGTGAAATTACACCAGAGATGAGGAGCGCGCTGAAGAGCTGGGAGGGGTCTCAGTAAAGGGGTTAATATGAAGGCAGAGGAGAGGGGTGGGGCAGGAAGGGCAGTGAGTCAGAAAACAGGAGCAAAACAAATCTGTGATCTGGAACTCAGAGAGCAGCCACTCAGGAGGGATTAATGAGAAGTAGGAGGCTGTGAAATTATGTGGCCTTTGAGTGGGGAGAATGGCCCTAGCAGAGCATGGCCCTGAAATGAGGTGAGACAAACTTCACCTGATCCACAATTAACGGCATCATGCGAATGGGTGACACAGGGTCACAGCAGGGGAGGCACGGGGAGGAAAAAAAAGAAAATCACAATTCACTTTGTGGCACATTATCACCCCTCCAAAAAGGGCAAGCATCGAAACGGGGACTCAATGAGGAGAGGAGAGCATTTTACACACCTGTCTTTTTAAAACGACAGCCACAGTGATGAGAGCGAAGCTTGTTAGAAAGATTTATGCTTAATAAGGACAGACACTAGCTGGGGATGGAGACAATTAACGGTCGAGAAAAACATAAATAAAGAGATCGAGTAAAAGAGTGAGAGACAGAAGAGGAAAATAGGGTAGAGTTGATTGCACAGGGGGTGAGGAGCAATAACAGGAGCACAAATGATTAAGTGGTGTTAGGGACTAGGAACACTTGTTTGCAAGGACAATCTTTGTGTGCTTTTGTTGTCTGCTGGCCGCCTTTATCTTTGTGTAATTCTCCGTCTGATGAAATGTGTTTAAAGAGATGAATTGGGATCGGAGGAGCAGTCCTGACATGATTATGAGGGATTCATCTGCAGCCATCTGCCACCGTTATGAAAGGGGGGGTGAGGGAGGGCTAGCAGAGAGATAGAGAGAGGAAGACAGAGAGATGGAGGGAGGAAGGGAGGGAGGGAAGTGCAGACCTTCTGTTCAGCAACCCTGCCACAAACCCACCATTACACAGGCCCCTGGCCTACAGTTTAACATGAAGACGTGTTTGTATCTGAAGGTGAGCTTTGGGTCCAATTAAAGAAGCAGAACTGGGTCATAAAACTTGTGCACTTGTTATTGTTCTACAAAATCCAACAGCCCATTTAAAACATGATCTTAGCAGCATTAAAAATGTCTTTGGAGTTCTACTGTATATGATAGGATGCTGCAGCTTCACTGCACATGCAACTTTGTGGAATTTTTTCCAGGTACCACTGGTATTATATCCAAACTTGGAAGTGGCACCTACAGACTACATCATATTCACACACCAGTTGGAGGAGAGGGCACAACAGATGGGTCCATTGCTCATCACAACGTCCACTTGTTCTAAAGGGGAAAGCGGGGGCTTTAGACAGCATGTCTTAAATTGTATAATAGGCTTTGAGTGTAAAAAATGAAAGTCAAAAATAATTTTTTTTTCTCAGTTTTTTTTTTTTTTTTTTTTTTACCTCATTTTGGACCGAAAGATTTTTATCACACTTCTCAACATCACTGCGGATAAAAATGGACTATAAGTAAAGCTATAACATGAGCCAACATGGAAGAACAAAATGTCAAAAAAAAAAAAAAAAAAAAGAATCATCATTACTGTTGATATGAATGCATTGGATTGTATTGATGACTGTTCTGACATTCTCTAATCTGTGACAGCAGTTGCCATGGCAGCTGGCAAGCACTTTTCCCAGTCTTATAAAACCATAGTCTGTGTTATATGCCTCCAGTTTGAGCTGAATTGTTAAATTGTCTCTCACTGACAGCTGTCTTCCTTTTAAGATCACTTTGTTCCGTGTGTGGCCCAGTCCTCCTGTGTTTTAACAAAGCACCTATTTCATTTTTGCCCACTATGACTGAGCCATCACTTCATATTACAGGTCAACGTTACGGTGCTTAATTATGTGCCGGCTGCTTGGGGCTCCTAATAACCTGTCATTGAGGGGAATTTGAATGTCACACCATATTGTTGGGCCCTAATGGCAGCAGGCAGATCCATGATGAGCCGTTTTGGGACAATTACAGCGGATATTCAAATCACAGGTCCGGGATGTGTGGTGAACTATAGCACACACAAGCTGACAGCGGATGACCAGGCCTGCGCACACACACTTACACACTTGTTGTATCCTGACCCTGCCATGCACCTCCCTTGACACATAAAAAAGGACCCCCCCCCACCACACACACACACACACACACCCCACCGCTGCTCAAACTGTTTAACTGTGGCCTGATCGCTTTTATTATCTCCCTAATCCAGATATCAGCTATTTCATCAAGCTGGGAAGATATGCATATCATGAATTATTTTGACACTGGGACCTTTTAATTTTCGCCGGCAATATTTCATCCCACCAATCAGTGCCTGGAGTGGTTGTCGCCGGGCGGACGTGGCAGTGTCAGAGGACGAGACTCCCCCCGGTGGATCCGAGTCGTCCCGGGGACAATAATGAGCTATGGCCACAATTACGAGCTGCCTGTGTGTGCATGCATCTCATCAAGGCCCCCATGCAAACTGCAGCAGGAGGACGCACGTGCATTCATAATGCACGGAATATGCATCTGAAAACACTTGGAGAAAAACACGAGAATGGGCTGTTGTTTGCACGCATTCTTGCAAAAACAAATCTGCTTTTCTGATTAGTGTTATGCAGTATTCCTGTATTTTTTATTTTTATTATATATAATATGTGATGATACATTTTCTGGAGTGTATTTATTAATATTATAGTTACAAAAAATGATTTTCTGTGCAAAACAAAACATCATCTTCATAGACATGCATTAGATTTGATTATATTTCATTCTACTTTCACACAGGGTTTACATTAAAACAAAAATGATGCATGATAAAAAAAAAAGTGATGTACTTTAATACAGCGAATTTGCTTTTAAGTACAGAGACTTGGCATCATTTACATAACAGATAGAGGTGGGAATTGTTTATTAATGTTTAAATAACTGGCTGAAGTTTTATAGGATGACAACATTTGGACTGCCAGGTTGTGAAAAATCTCTTGGCTCTGCTGAACTGTTTGACCACTTACCTAATGGAAAAGGGCTGTAGACAATCTGGACCAAAATCAACAACATATTAATAGTGCACACTTCTTAAAATTCATAACTGTGAGCCAGATGGGCTGGAAAGTAAGGAAACAAATAAGCATTTATTAATGGATGAAAAATGCCTCATATGCACCTGAAGTGAGCTGCAAAGTGACAACCCAACAGAAGTACCACCAGGGGATTACTGATCTATAAAAAATAAAAATATGAGGCCTTCTATAGACAATAAAAACACCAGTTACAGCCTGTTTTAGGATGTTGCTGCACTAGTCCAAGCATGAAGATGAATGTGTTTTCCTTGTTTCAGAGACTCACTTTCCTTCTCCTTAAACTTATAAAGCATTGGCAGACCTCTATGTGGGATCACACAGATGCATTAACTTCTCACCAGCAGGTGTCATGTCTGTGTGATATGTGGACTGTGTAACTTAATACTTTGTGTCTTTACCCAGCTCGTTGCAGTGCGGGTATTATGTGAGCAAATTGGATGCTCAAACAGTCAGTCCGTGACCTTCCCTCATCCTGGATGTTGACCCCCGTATAAACAGAGACATTACATCTCGTTACACAACAACTGGGCTCCGGCGCTTCGCTGCAGATAAAGAAAAATGTCTCAATTAAATCTTCACAGGGGCCCCCTGCACAAGAGTTATCGCTGCCCCGGTAGCGCTGATCGCTACGCTCACACATCCTCAAAAGTTATTTGACATAAATTGCCGGAGTCACATCATTTCCTGCCACACTCTGAGCGGGATTTACGGCTGATCCCATTGACTGGGAGCTAAACCTCCAATAAAATTCCTCAAGAGCCCACGGGGCTGTAACACGCACCTATCTCCCCTCCATCAGACCCTCTCCACAGCGCGCAGATTAACCATGCAAATACGCACAGGTGGGAGGGTGATACCGACAACACATTAATACATATAGTATATGCAACCGGGCTGATATGGCCACGGGAGCGAGGACTGTGCACATGACAGTTGGATTGTGTTTTATCTGATGAGGGGATGAGAGGAGGGGATAACACGAGGTGGCTTATCCAAAGAACCCAGGGAGGAGAGTGGAATTATAGGTGGCTCTAATTTGTAAGTCAGAGGTGAGTGCCACTTTGTGCTCTCTGGAGGATATCTCTTTATGTGCTAAAACTCCTACTTGGACTAATACCATTACATAGCAGCGTATGCAGCCCCGGAGAAAATAATTTAGCCTGCATGGAAACAGAGACTGAACAAAGATAATGCCTTCAGTGCACTTTTACATTTGTGCTAAGGCCCTGTGGAGGAAAGGAGCAAACTATATTATCCACTTAAAACAATCTCAAGGTTGCCTTAAGTCCCTTCAGGTTCACAGATATTAAAGGCTGAAGTGAACAAAGCATGATAATGGTTGCAGTATGTTAATGATAATGACTCCTGTTCAAGCTCAAAGCTGCCAGATGGAAATGCTGTTTCAGCAAGGCTCCCATAGCCTTTCAAATCTTTGGTCATCTAATTACAAACAAGTGTTTTCTCAGATTGTGTCGAGATTATACTCTGGACCTCATACTTTCATTTCTTTTCTTTGTCAGGCTTATTGTCTCACTCTAGTGGTGATATGTGAGAAACCAAGGCCTGCTTTACTGTAGACTCCTGCACATTTTATCACTACGATGGGGTGATATTTATTCAAACTGTATAAATGGATTTTTTAAAAAAGTGATCTTCATCTTAATACATTACAGAGATGTTCTGTCATATTTCATAGGTTTGTTCAGTTTGTTTCTTAACATTTAATTTAATTGACAGACTTTTTCTTCAGTACAAACACGAGGCTCTTGGGAACCACCTGTCAGAAGTGCCCGATCCTATCAACTGTGCTTTGCAATTTTAATAAATGGAAATATTTCATGAGCACATTGTTGTCATGGCTGTATTATATTGTCAGACTATAACGTGTGTTGTTTATAGTTTTACATAAGCCGCTGTCGTCTTACATTATTAAATCATATTATTCAGTGTTTATTTTGACCAGCTCATATTGAGACTAATGTTTCCATGTTCTTTTGTAAAGAAAGACAAAATCAAAGTGTTGACTTTTGAATGACTGAAAGATTATTTCATTCATTCATTTTGTGTTTGTCAGAGTGATGGCTTGGTTTCACCATAATATGAAAAAACATGTTCACATGAAATGACTTAAAACTGAATGATGCTGTAATCACAGATGGAATATAAACTTAAAATACAAATGTCCAACTGTGTACTTGAGGGAGTAAAAGGATGAGATAGGAATTAAAGAAAATGTATATTTGCTTTAGACAATTTATAGATTATAGATTTATATATAATAGTAACTATAGATGAACTTTCCTAAAATAAAAGCATGACATTATTACACAACTAGTAATTGAAGTGAACATTTTGCTAGTGATTGTATCATCTAATCATTTCTAGAATTCTTGAGTGTTGTCTTATGTAGGCTCCAAGATCTCCTTTAGTGCATTTCTCCTGTAACACACTTCATAAGTCATGTTTTTAAAGGGGTTGTAAAAAAATACACTGTTCCTTACTGGCTTAGGTTTTAAGGTTCCTGGTCAGTAGCTATGGAATATGTTCTTGGGATGACAGTTAAATTATTCATTACACTCATGCAACTGAGAGCCTTTATAGAAAAAAAACCTGTACTAAACCAGAATAAACTCTCTAATCTTAAACTGTGGCTGAATTGGACAAGATCAGAATTGGGATGAATGATTCCTGTCCCTGAAATATAAACTGTTATTTTAAAAATCATGTCACAAAATTCAACACTGTATAAGTTATTTAACATGCTCTGTGGTCACTTTCCATCCAGATGATCCTGCAGTGAGTGAAGGCGCCTCCACAGCTTGGCACAGCGTCTCGTTGGAGCCTCAGCAGCAGCATCAGCAGTGGCTCCAGGGCCTCCAGCTGGGGTTGGCTGCTGCCTCTGCCTCACTACCAGCACTGCGGCTGCATGGGGGAGGTGGTGGGCAGGCCACAGGACTGCCCTGGGGCACCTCACTTCTGCACCAGTAAAGAAAACAGAATTTCCTCCCTCACTCAGCTATGAACCGCTGCTGCCTTAAGCAATTTAATTTGACAAAGTAAGGTCTGGAGCAGTACTGTGAACACTGCATGTGCCATAAAAAGTACCCTGAGAATATCATACTGGGAAATGATATGTCAAGCTGCTATTATTCCCTGTAAAAAAAAAAAAAAAAACAAAGAAAAAAAACCACATGAGGCTTGAGAGACTTTTTGATTTTAGGTTTATCATTATTCGCATTAACAGTGTATGGGAATCTACAGTCTGCATTACATTATATTACATTTGATGATACATGAAGTCTGTACACATGAAGTTACATTTTGCGGACATGTCCACCTTACATACATGATAAATCTAACCTTAAAGGGGAATTTACACTTTCATTAACACATAATGACAGGTCTAACAAAGAATGTTCAAGTATTCTTAATTTGTAATCTGAGCCGAACACATTAAAATGACACTGCAAGATGCAATTTAAGAAATTAAATTTTGTGCAAAGTGAGAAAAAGAAGAATAAATTCCTAAGTTTAATACTGATAATTATCTATAGATGTATCTACTATTTGTTTTGGAGGCTAATGCTGAATTATTTTCCTACATTTCATGGAAAAAAAAAGTATTATTGCTTTTTCAGAGAACCACCATCAGTCATCCAGGCTATCCAGTTCATTCTGTGCAATTCTTCCCTTTCTTTTTGACTTCAACATACAGCGACACCATCAAAACAAAACGCTGCCCAGTCAGCATTGTACATAATCATTAATGATACTCACTCAAATCACATGAGATAATAATTAAACCTGAAGTGAAGTAAGACGTGGGATTGTATGGGCCACAGAATCAGGAAAAAACAATTTACCAAGGGTGTTAGCATTAGATGCTATATCCTTTTCATTCAGATTTTGAGACCTAAAGATGTAAATGAGCGTTATGAGAACAGAACATCATTTCTCTTCGTGTGTAAGGTCTGAGATCGTTAGGAATCAGGCACCATTTACAAAATGTACATGACCACACGCCTGCTGGGAGGATACCACAACTGCTCATATGGCAGCATTAGTAGGCATGCACCAACATGATCTCTGCTTTAAGGACACTGCTGGCTTAACTGAGATACTAAACTGAACAGGTGCAGCTACAACACTTAAAAAAAGTGATTCCTTGTAATACTGGGACGTATTTGACAAGCAGGCATTTAGGTCTGTTCTCGTCATGCTGATGAAATACTGGGTTAAAACTACAGACGATGATGCTGATGTGAGATAGTGAGATAGATAGGCTGAAAGCAGAGGTAGCCTAAATTCTGTGCAATTCCCACAAGGAGCCGTCAGTCCCTTCGTCACCACAACATGAACTCACAGAAATATTTCCTGCACTGTAGTGTTAACAGATGAGTTCTGAATAGAAATGACTGAATAAAGTAAAGGGGGCTGTTCCCTTTGTGAGCAAACAGTCCAATGGTGCTGCATGTGAGTCTGTGGCTGAATGGACTGCAGCGTCTTGCTGGTGTCTAATTCTACAGAACTGACCTCTGTCAGTGGGCTATGAGCCGAGAGAGGCCCGTTAATGCTGTGAATGGCCACCTGGGAAGCACAAACGTCACATGTGACATGCTTGAAAATTCAGTTAAACTGATGAATAAATAATATATTACAAGTAAATGGAAAAAAGGCACACACAAAAAAGAAAATCACAGATCTAGGCATCAGGCAAGATTGGCACAAAAGACTTGTAGCATGCTATAAATGGAAAAGAACCTCAAGAGAGGGAACAAAAAATATGATCAGCTTATTTAGGAAAATATAGAATGAAAAATATAAAGTATAGGAACAGTGATTGGTAATAGACAACAG
The DNA here is from genome assembly GCA_030068375.1 of Ostorhinchus rueppellii. Taxonomy (NCBI): domain Eukaryota; kingdom Metazoa; phylum Chordata; class Actinopteri; order Kurtiformes; family Apogonidae; genus Ostorhinchus; species Ostorhinchus rueppellii. The sequence goes on from JAQQZY010000014.1 coordinate 22,310,404, forward strand.
GAGAGAAGCGAACTCATGCAGAAAAAGGGTCTCCCAATTAAAAAAATATGCATCATCAGCCCCTGTCAACACAGCAATACAAAAATTTCCAGATTGCTATTTGGTTTCGGCTGATTCAAAGTCCTCTGGCTATGTCTTGAGAGATACATATGCAACTAGAATATAGTTGTGCACATACAGCCAGTGGTGAGATTTGTAGCTCAATATATACACAAGTTAAAGTTATTGCAGTTTCCACTTGGCAGTCTAGCACTTGTTGCACACACAGCTGGGCTCTGTGTGCAGCGCAGAGGGGAGTCTAGTGTAGTGAGGGACCGTGAGGCAGGGCTTAGTCTGGGCAGAGGCTCTGAGACGCTAAGGCTGTAGCTGGATGGTACTCTGGGGATTAAGGGGGAGCAGCGAACACAAGAAGTGGTCACCAGTAAAAGGAACGAGACAGGAAGTTGGCGGCTGTGCTGAGCCAGCCCATGCCGTCTGTGATAGAACCTACACGGGTCACAGCCTTGTCCTGCTCCTGGGACGGACTCTCCTCTTCAGGCAGGTAATCTGGGATGTCTGTGTTCTCCTCCACTAATACGGCCGAGTCCTCCTGGAACGGAACCATGAGCTGCAAAAAGACAGGAAAATAAATAATTTACAATAAGCAACTTTAAAACCCAAGGGACAAATCTGGTTTTTCTCCCTTTTTTCACAGTGAAAGTGAATCACAGCCCACAGTCAAGATACATAAATTATCCTGGTCTGACCCCTGCTGGCGACTTGAAATATAACCACAAATGAAACCTCTTCTGATATTCACTGGGGTCACACACATTTGTGTTTTTGTCTAATGTGATAGAAATCAAATGAATAATTTAGGAATTCTGTATTTGCTTTAAAAGCAGAAAAGTGGAAAATGTAGTGAAATCTTACATGTACAGAAAAACAGTGGAACTGGGACTGATCGTGTGTTTGGCAAAAAGCAGGTGGCCTACAGACTGAGGCAGAGATGTGACCAGTTAATAATAATGTCAGTGTGAATAAGTCTCAGCCACAGGCTGGTGTGTGTGTGTGTGTGTGTGTGTGTGTGTGTGTGTGTGTGTGTGTGTGTGTGTGGTGGGGGCACACTCCTTGCACAGAATTACACACAACACACAGTGAGCACACTAAATGAACTACTGACTGAAATAAGGCAAAATATTCATGTGAGTTACATAAAAAATACAATCTTATTCTTAGTCTATATCTCTGTATCTACTACCCATCTCTCATCTGTTCTTACCTCATCTCCATCCTCTGTCTTCACCACCTGCTGAGCTATCATTACTTTGGTGGATTTGATTGCTGTGCCTAAAGCCTGAAAGGGAAAAAGCACAAACAACTTTGCCTGTCAGAAATGATATAGCATTACATGATTTACATTATGTCTTATGTAAAGATGTGCAATTGCTAATATATGTTGTTATACCAGAGGTTGGCATGTAATAATACAACCCCATTCATTCCTATTTTGTGGACAATAGACTTCAACCTAATCTAAAGAACTTCCAGCCAATGGGGAAAGGGCAAAAAGGTGGCTTGTTCTTTAGTGTTGACACTAATATGTTGAATGTATATAATCTGTTGGCATTATATCTGCTGTTTTAAAAAAAAAAAAAAAAAAGCATCTTGGCAGTTTTTTTCTGGCAACTTGGTAGATAAAATTTAGTTTTATTTGGGAACACAAAACATATTTGTGGATTAACTCAATAAAACAATACTGGGGCAATAAATAAATAAAAACAGTAATTTTGCCAAAAAGCATCGTCGCTGGTTTTCCTTCACATCTTTTCGACAGCCACTTACTTCAGACATTTCATTAATGTCAATACATTATATAGATTTGACATGTGAGGAACAAGCACCACACTGGTTATCAGATACTGATGGAAACAAGGCTTATGTTTAGGCTACTTCTTGCAGGAGGTACCTCAGCTTTAAGGTCAGAGCGAATCCTGACAACACATCTCTTGACAGCCATCTGGAAGGTGAAGCTGATGACCCCTCGGATCTTCAGCAAGGCCTCCTCACAAAGGCTCCTGCGAGTCTGACAAGAGACAAGAAGTGCGGGAAAAGTATAAGTAGATGGGTGGACCTTGCTGGTAAACATGAGTCTGAGAAATCCAGTCAATCTGCTTAATTCTTTTTGAGTCTGAGAGCTGAAGGCAGGATAATAAATATTTGTATACTTTCAAGCTAAAAAACACATGACTATGGCTTCCAGCTGCCTTGTACATTTCTGAAGAGGTGATAAGGATGCAGCCCACCAGAGGCTGTCTATCTATTGTAATGTAATCTGGCTAGGTGCAAGCTTCCTGCAGAGCAGCATTCAGGTTCAATCTCAATGTCCTGCTGTTCAATAGCTGACATTTTCAACCTGACCCATCCACCCCCTACTCAGTGCCAGACAGACAACCAAAGACGAATTGTCAACACAGGGAACAAAGACTTTTTTTGGTGCATATTAGAGCCCGATTCATGCTTCTTCTGAGTCATGTGAACACTTACAGAGTCATCAAGTCCATCGATGTGCAGCACCACAGTTTTGGCCCTCTTGTTATTGGAGCCCAGGAAAAACTGAGCTTTACGCCGACAGGAGGCTGCATCTGCCTCGGCTTGTTCGGCCTCTTCTTTTCCAGCTGCCTGCAGAATCTCATAGATCTCAGAGGCCAGAAGTTTGGTCTCTCCAGGGGATGTACTCCTTTGGTGTGACAGAAAGTAAAAATAAATGATAGGAATGAAGACAATCACAGAAGTTAGATGTTGTGTTTTGTAAGCCATTAAGTGTGTTTCTATCTAGTGACAAGGACATTCAGATGATCTGTCCAGATGATCATAAAATTATCTGTTGCACTGATGTACATCTTAGTGAAAGATGCCCATTCCCCCCCAGCATTTATTCTATTCAAAGGGACGACTGGAATTCATAACATTTAGACTCATGATAATTGGATCTATTCTTTGCTTTACACTATTCATACACATGAATGCATACACAATCCTTAAAGAAGAGAGACAAAGGTCTGTTGGAGTTGAGAGTTACAGTGCCAGGACTGATATTTTGTCAGAAATCTAGAGATGACAACACCTGTGGGCTTTATGGCTGTACATGTCACAGAGTCATCACTCCTCTTACAGTAACCACATACGACATACGCTGTGTGGAAGTGCTGCCCTCTGGGAGCCTGGTGTTCTCCATCACTGTACAACACTTCCCTCCGCTGGTTCTGAGAAAACTATCAGCAACAGGAAATGCATTCCTATATTTGCTTTAGTTGTCAAGAAAATAGGATGTAATAGCTTCTGTGCTTTAATTTTAATGACCTGAAGGAAAATAAATTGTTTTAACACCTTGTTCAAATATACTAGATGTTCCCCCCTTAGCCATGGGTTCCCACCATGTCCAACAATGATCAACCTTTACCCAAAGTCAGACTGACGCCACTGCAAGCAGGGAAATCTGCTGCTGCTGTTACCACAGGGCTCCTCTAGCTGCCATTCTGGCCTAGCTGAAGTGACTGTTACCCTAGGGCTAGCTCTGCCGCAAGGGGGGGGGGGGCAAAAATCATGAAGCCCAGTTATAGTCAGCCACTTGAACAACAATCTATTTCTATCAAAGTGCTAATGATGAACAGCAGTCACTTAGCCAGACAACCACAGACCTTCAGGAAAGCCTTTTCTGGAGCGTGACACATCTTCAAAGCCATGTGTGCAAAATTAGCTATATCTGCAAATTTAATTGCTAACTGCAAGAAAAAAGTAAACCTGAAAGTGCCTTAGTAAAAAAACACAACTGACCTCATCAAAATTTTTTAGAGTGGCATAAAGAAATAAATGCTTTGACATGCAGAACCAGTAACAGATCTGTTTATCTCCCTTTAATTCAGCTTTAATTACATTTTGCCTGACATCGTCCTGTCAGAAAAATTTGCAGGCACACAGTTTCTACAATACAAAACAAGGGTTTTACATAAAGTAAGTAAACCATTTGTGTGAGTGTGTGTGTGTGTGTGTGTGTGTGTGAGACGTGGCTGTGACAGGGACTTGCTTCTGCATGACATTCTGCAAACTCAGCATCATGCCCAGTTCGCCCTTCATCTTCTCTCTGTTGGCTCGACATTCTGCCAGGTAGCGCACAGCCTAAAAGGACATGGATAACTATTATTTATTCACTGCTAAAACATGACAGGCCCCTTGTGACATCATAAGAAAAAGAGAGAGCTGTTAAAATGAAATTGTGCAATTGTAAAATATTACATGACATATAAACACACAAGCACTAACCCTCAGTGTTTACGCTTCACAGGTTAGCAACAAGGACCAACAGTTACATAAAGCCATACATACTCACAATACAAGGTCTGCACAAAATGGTGGTAATACTGGTAATGCTTGCTGTACCAAGACTGCTGTGTTTAGTAACAAAACAGACCAAAGATGTCACCAGTATACTGTGCTTTAAATGTGGTTTTGTTTTAACATGACCACATATCTGCTTGTGCCTGGGACACAGTGGTGTGAAATGTGGCCATAAGATGCTAAGCAAAGCCTGCTTTAACAGTTGTGAGCAGTAGGGGGGGTCACATTACAACTAATCCACAGTAGCACAGAGGATCATGTAAGATTATTAAACTGAGCACAAGACAAGCTTCTGTAGACAACAACAACTTTACATAATTAGTTTGTCTCAGTGGTGTGTATTGCAGGTTTACATTTTTCCTATTCTACACTGTGAAGACCTTTATAATGTATCTGTAACTACTGTACAGAAAAAACACAATTCTGGAGTGCTACATACCAGAAGTGCAGAGTAGACAACTTGTGGGTTTGGATGATCTAGAAACAGGATGAGACCTGGCAAACAGCCATGATCTTCAACTATGGCTCTTCGATTGAGGGGATCTGCAGCAAGGTCTCGCAGCTGATTCACCACAGTTAGTGCATCCACCTCCGCACTCATGGTGCCTCTGGTCTTGACACCACACTCATCAAAACAATCACTTCACTTTACTGAAAAAAAGAAAACAGGCAATGAAGCAACTTATTAGGTACACAACAGGAATGCAACAGCATTCTCAGTAATACAACATTTTGCAAAATAAATAAATAATAATCAAATCTAAAAACGTGTGAGTGTGTGTGTATATATATATATACACATATATATATACACAGGGAAGAACCAACTCAGATTGTTAAAACATTTGATTATAATTTCCAAATAATTACAAGTTTGAGAAATACAGGGACACCTATTGTCTGACTTTGCCCTTGTCAGAGGCCACATTTTACTGAGTTTTTTTTTTTTTTATCTGAATGTGTCGTATGATTCAACTGTACAAGTATAACCTCTAATTTGTTTTTGAAACACTATGTGGCTGGTAAGTGTGGTGCTCTTAAAGGTTACTGGTTTTACTGATATGATAGGTTATCACCTGATAGAACAAACAGCTAAGCATGCTTCGCACCGGTACGTCAAGCTGAAGTCCAACCATTTAATTTACTGTCATGTAGTATTAAAGCAAACACACGCGAACATATTTTTCATAAGGGTTAGTGACACACTGTTGTTTCTGTCAAAGACGCTTTCTGCGACCCCCAGTCTCACCTCGAATCACGCCCTGTGCTACAGCGGCGATTCAGCAGCTAAGCTAAGCTAGCTCCGGCTACTTGACAATCACAGCATACCTTTTCGTCAGTTTTCAATTAAACCATGAGGACAACCTCAGGGGAAATCAGCTGCGAAAGATGGACAAACAAAATGTCGGAAAATGTCTAAATACCAACTCCACCTTTACAAAATACTCTCCGCTACGACAGGCCCGGGCCTCTTTCTTTACTATGCTTCTTGAGCTAGCAGCTGTGCACAGTGTTTGGGTTTTGTGGCACATCATTGGGTACAGCTGTTTTGACAATTGGGACACCCTAGATCCCTGTACGGATACTACAGTTCAAATGCAACACAGTACAACCGGGGCATGTTAGTGTATGTAGCAAGCATCCACAGAATTGGTGGTAAATGATTGGACAGTGTACATTGATCGACTGGAAATAAACGCAATCATTATAAAGTTACTTTATAAGTCTCAGTTTCAATTGGTTAATTTTTATGTCATTCAATATAATTACCCAATGGAAACACTCAATAGTCACAACCTACCTACTGAAAGTCCTGTAATCCAATTGGCTCAAAATATATCCCAGGAATTAGCCACCTCCTCCCGGTTGTCCGACAGCTTGACAAGGTGGAAAAGTGAGAAAGTTTTAAGACAGCGACATTTTCGGTAAGTGTTTCTTTTCTGTCTTGTCATGTGTCTTGTCTTGAAATAGTTAGGTAGAGGTGATATGTATCTGGCTGGCACACACCACTAGTGTATTAACTTGGCCTCTTCCTACGCATATCCTAAGAAATTTGTTGAGGTTGGCAGAAGTTGGCTAACCGACGCTATGTTAGCCTCAGTTAGCTGCATTGCCCGCTAAAGTTACGATTAGGCAACTCTGTGAAAACAGACAATTATTCACTATATGTTAAAAAAAATATATAAATTACATAACTTCTTTATGTGATACGGTGTGTCTGGGACACGTATACTTTTAGTTCTGTCCTAAGACCTGCTCATGTGAAGAATAAACAGCTGCGACGGTTAGCATAAAACTTGGTTGCTATATTTTGGTCAAACATCTGTAACTACAACGCATCAGTTGTACATTTATTATATTGACATCTAATGTGGATTTTAAGTTGACATGGGTGACTCAATACTTTGTTTTTTCCTTGTTTTATCCAGATGACCATTTGGTGATGATGCCCTCAGTGTCCAGGCATTTTTCCATTTGTCCTTTAGACACACAGCGGCAGAAATGAGTAAAGAGTATGCACGGATTGAAATGGACCTGGTAGGTGATGTATTGTCGTGATTCCTGACCAGATGAATTTGTCGATCTGATAAGCATCCCAAGGTCTAGCTCTCACTTGAAAGGCCATAGTCACACGCTGGTGGAAAAGTATTGTCTTTTACACGCTGTTAAAATTGCCCAATATAACAAAGCTTTCTCCATCTAAAACTTATCTTTTGTTAAAAAATATTCAAAGTAAAATGGACTTTAAATATGGAAAAGTCATAGTAGTCACTGCACAGTAAAATGTTTCCTGATTTCTACTATAACACTATTAGTATTGTATGTAATATGCAGTATTTGGAATGAGCACATTGGAAGTACTTAATATCCATTTGGGTAGAAAAAAGGGCTAGTGCATCCTTGTGTGTAGGTTTTCATTTGCCCAGGTCATTATTCTTCTTGTACATAGCTCTTCTTGGTTCAACTAGACTGGTTTAGCTCTTTTGAAAATGTTTCATCTCTCATCTAAGAGACTTCCTCGCTTTGTCAGTTCAGAGCTAAACCAGTCCAGTTTAATTGAAAAGAACTACCAAAAACATGGTATGTATGTTGTGTCACTGTCCTCAAAATACTTAACGTGACCTCAGGAAAATAGGCTCTTTTTTTAGCTTGTGGCTGTGTATTTTTCTGCCTCATGTATTTCAAATAAATGTTTTCTGCTTCCATTAAAGAACACTTTTTTTTTCTCTTAGTCTTACCATTAATACATTTGGGGATGCATAGGTTTTAATGGACAGGAAAAGAATGAAAAACTGCTATCTGAAAAGTAACCAAAGTTGTTAAACCTACACAATGGAGTAAAAACTACATTTTTGCTTTTTTAAAATTTAGTGGAATAGAGTGTTAAGATTCATGAAATGGATCTTGAAGTATCTCATTTGTACTTTGCATGCATCGTTACATTTTACATCCATGGACAAGTGAACATATCTGGCTCTATTTCTACACTATCATGCTTAACTAAACCAAAATAACAGATTTTTAAAAAAGCATTCACACTGTTTATTCTCAGATCTGCAATTTAAATGTCATTTTCCACTCAGGTTTTTGGATCAGCCAAGCCGTATGGGTCCTCTAGAAGCATTGTTAGGAGAATAGCATCCACTCTACCTCTGAAGCCTTGCCCCAGGGTCCATTTTCAGGTGAGTGATGCCTATGAGGGTCGATTTTTATATTCTTGAGTCATGCGAGTGTCAAGCTTGTCGACTTGTAGAGCTCTATTACTCAGATTGTGTAAGATATGACGTGCTTTGTCTTGAAACGTGTGTTGTAATATGGATTGTGGTTCTCTGGCTTGACCACATATATTCTAGCACTGTCTTCTCTTGTGTCTTTCTGCCGGTCTCTGCTGATTGTTTGGTTCACTGCCTTGTGAAACACACCCTCTTCAGCTATTGTTTATTATGCCTCTTTGCATACAAGAACCATAAACAGAGTGCCTGGATGCATTAAGGCAAAAACACTTCACCAGGTCACTGATTGTATCTCAGAAGCTTTGTTTTAAAAACTTGTTCAAATCATCTTATATTTCTTGAAAGCAGATGAACGATCAAAATTACTGTTCATTTCCTTTCTGTCTCCTTCAACACCTTGCTATCTCTTGTCTTCTCTTCTTCTGTCTCCAGCTACCCTCCCTCGCTATGAGGAGGAATGCAGTCTGTCTGCTTTAGGTCAGTTTGTTCAGCAAACTATATCCTTCAGCTGATTTAAGACTGAGCTGCTAATAACCTGCCTGAGCCTTTCATTAACAACACACAGATCATTCCGTCTCCTCTGAACTTGCAGACCTATAAACAAAATTAAGTTAACCAGACATAACATTAAACATTGTCTTCATAGTGGGGCTGGGCAATATATGGAATTAAATCAGTTAATCAAAGTTTTGCTTTCTGAAAATGAGGAAAAATGCCTAAATCACAATCTGTATTATTCCTCTACTGACCTCTCTCGTACAACAAAAAAACAAAAAACAAAATATAACCCATTTGCCTCAAGTAATATATTAACTGTGAATGGGTTTCTCCAGTCATGTGTAGCTTATAGTTTTTAGTCAAGACAGAGTATTTGTTAATCAAGTTTTTTTTCTTCAGTTCATGTAGATAGAAAACAATTTACTAAAAATAGACATTGGAAAAAAACTGAATTTTCTGGCCATGTTGTTCAGCTCTACGTCACATAGACAAGTACAAATCAAAGTACATTTAGAAATAACTTTTGCCTGGATTCATGTGCATTTTCTCCACCACTTCATCCCATCCTGCTCTAATTTGGGGTTGCAGCTGACTTGTTTTTTTTTTTTTTTTAATTCTTGACCTGTTTTAAGGTAGTCTAATTCACTGAAAAGCAGTGTAATGCTGAGGTGTGCCTCTGCGCCAAGTTTTTTCAAGTTGTTGATCTAACTGTTGAACATGCTTTTCTTGTATCAAAGCTCTATCCATATAGTGAGGATGCTGGCATCCTGATTAGTGCCAGGAGGCAGAACGGTTTGGTAGCCTCTCTAGCTGACATTGGCTGGATTGACAAGGATGAAGAAGAGGATGACGAAGACTACTTTGGCAGACCCAGGTGAAAGTGTGGTCATTATTTAAGAACTGATCTATAGGGTGTTTTTGTTTCTGTAACCACTAAACAGGCATATTTCATACTCACTGAAACAGGTCAGGAGTGTCAACAGGACTTGTGTTCCGAGCTCATCAACCTCAGAGAAAACCTTTAACCCGCCAGAGGTCACTGCCAAGTCTGAATCAGGGGGCTCCAGACCCCCAGGGGCCAACAATTGCCAACGATGAGGCTATTCAAAAGATTAGTGCACTGGAGACAGAACTTGCCAAACTCAGAGCTCAGATTGCTCAAATTGTCTTGGCTCAGGAGAAGAATGCAGAGCCAGGTATGTTGAAAACGGACTTATCTCAGTCAGTGTTGTTGTGTAAATGTATTATTTTTCTTTCTGTGATAATATTGTTTCTCCTCTAGATGGCAGCAGATTTTCACATACTAGTTATAACTACCTCACTGTTATCATGTAGCTGTAGAAGATATTTGATTTCTTTATTTCACCTCAGCTGCTACCACGGGTGCACCTCCCCCTCCACCACCACCCTGCGGTACACTACCACCCCCTCCCCCACCACCACCACCCCCACCTCCTCCACCACCCCTGGGCCTCCAGCGTACATTTTCAGCCATTGACTTAATAAAGGAGCGCAGAGGGAAGAAGACAGACAGTCAAACAATTCTGGACTCCAAACCAGTAGAAGTCCCCAGCATGCTTGATGTCCTCAAAGACATGAACAAAGTCAAGCTGCGCTCTGTTAAAAGGTAAGTTTCTACTTGAAGTGAATTTATATGTAAGTAATATTAAATCTGTATCGGTTCTCCTCCCTGTTTAGATCCTTTCCTTGAGTCAGTCCATTTTTGCTGCTTCCAAAATGCTTCAGGTTTTGCTGCTGTTGCTTCAAGTTCAGCGTGTATCACAAGACTGACACATGAACTCCTGCCATGACTACTTTGACCGCAAAAAATGTATTTAAATTATTAATAGAACTAACTAACCCAATGGCCTGTTGGCCTTTGCAGTCGTGCAGGGGAAGGTGATGCTAAAACAAAAGTCGGTGAGCCTGCAGATGCAGCGGCTCTCATTGCCGAGGCCCTCAAACGCAAGTTTGCTCATCGGTATCGGCACAGCAGTGGACAAGAAGAAAATGATGACTTCAGACTTGATGTTCCAGAAGTGAAACCTAAAACAGACACCCCTTTGGTAAGAAATGCTAATACTTCAGTGATGTTGGCAGATTCTTGATTCACAGTGAGGCTGTCCAGTTTACTTTTTAATCATATTTATACTTACAGTTTGGGCAGCACATGTTGAAGCCAACTGGAAAACGGAAGCTGCTGTGAACAGGTGACTGAAGTGGAGGTCCAGATGTGCTGTGGACACTTTTAAGTGCCTTTTCAACCTTTTATGTCAGTTGTTTCTGTGGAAGGATGAGGGATTCTGTCTGATGTAGACAACAGGCTGCTTCCAGTATCAGTCATCTCATAGTGTTGCATTTGATGATCATCTGACCATGTTTTTGCACTTTTATAACTTATATTAACTTTCTGTTTTACAAACAGGATTATTTTTGTTTTGCTGAGTGTTTAGTTTTTCTGTTTGAGAATAATTTCTGCCAATCACCGTTATTGACCAAGGTGAATACACATTCCAGTAACACTACAGAACACTTCAGTGTTTTTAGTTTGATCAGTGTTTGTCTAGTGTTAAACCTGTTGCACAAAGGATAGTTTTAAGTTTTACCTTTTATGGAGGGACTAAAGCTGAAAGGTTCCTCTGACAGAAGAAAGGGAGCATGTTCATAACCTTAGGATATTTTCCTTTGTTGTGTGAATGATGACTTGGAGTCTAATTTATGATGGTTATATTATTTATGTTGTGGTGTAAGTAGATAATCATGTTCTTACCACAGGTAATAGTGTCTAAGATTTATTTGCCATTGATCTGTTTTAATTGTAGTTTTAGTGAGGTCTGACAACTTGTTGCCAGTCTTGCCAGGACTCCCAGCTTTTGTCAGTTAACACCCATTTATGTCCTTACTGTAATCCTTAAAGAGCCAAAGACATTCCAGTGATGCTCTGCAAGATTCTGCCTTTTACTGCCAAATATGACATCTTGTGCCTGTCAGTTTATTTCACTGGGAGAATGATCCTTAAATACAGAGGAAAGCAGATTTTTACTTGACACTACAGATGCACAATGTTTTGTTACTTAATTACCTTTTTGAGAGAAGAAAACACAAAGCTTTCCCATTTTACTCAGTGTACATTATGATTAATTTGTATTGGGAACCTGATTTATTTTTGTAAACAACCCTGTTAATATTCCAAAGATACATTCCAATTTTGCTATTTTTAAAACAATCACAATTTGGAATTCTTAGTTTCAGGTTGTATTTTATCCATCCATTGATTGCAAATCTCTTCAGTATTTATGCCAGTTAGTTGCTACTCCAAGTCACCTCAATATTACCTTTAAACAAGAGAATGTGTTTTAAACTTAAACATTTTGTAGAAATAAATTGTATGTGTGCAGTTGTATTAACTGTCAAATCTTTAAATAAAAGTTTAGTGGTCTTAACGTGTTCTTGAGTGTTGGTTGTAAAAGGTTAACTCTTAAGTCTGAGGGTCAACAGTGACGGAAAAATGACTAGAGCTGATTGAAGGAGACACTATCAGCGAGTTAACCTCTATTACTGTTGACCAGACTAATGGAAGACAAACATTTGTCAACAGGTTTTATTGTTCAAACTGTAACTGCAACAGGCATGTATCAAAAAGGTCAATACAGCAAAGCCTTTACAAAATCTGGCTCGACACTTAAGTCTTCCCAAAAATGGCTGTCGCAACAAATTGTAAACAGTTTTATCAACAGTCTTACAGCACTTACAGCAAAATACAAATCAGCTAAAGTAAGAAAAGCACCTGTTATGTTTCAAAATGTTTAAACACAAACACAATTTGTGCCACTATACAGAATCAAAGAAGACAAACCAAACAAAGAAGTGGAATGTTCAAAGTCACTCGACCAATTTTGTTTCCGTACAAAAAAAAAAAAAAAAAAAAAAAAGACAGCGGGGGGGGTTCCTTACAACAAAAAGGCAACGGGATTGGACAGGGCATTCAAAGACAACCACACCATGCACTTGATGGGAACAGGAGTTGGTTTGGTCACTTAGCATAGTTTGTGCATAGTTATAAGGCATCAATCAAGCAGTCCTTTAGGTTGCATGTGGCTGTGAGAGACATTCTGCAGAGAGGGAGAGTCTCCTTCAGTAGATCCGAGCCAGGACAAAAAAAAAAAAAAAAAAACACCCTGCATCGCCCGCAGGCAACCCCCCCCTCTCCTTAATAAGAGACTGGCAAAACCCTGAGCGAGTTGAGTTGCGTGGAGTTCCTGGTGAGATGCATATGCAGTGAGTGACTGATCTCCAGTGTGGGAGGGAAGCTTCCCCAAGTTCAACCAGCACTAGGAGATTCAAAAACATCAGTGAAGACTCATTTCTATACCTTCACAGGGCATCTTGGAGATGAAAATGAAGCTGCACACCCAACACCGTCATTATCTGGGAGTGCAAGAACATAGTAGCACAGGTGGAGTAACTTATGGCATCTGGTGTGTTTGAATAAGGTTCTGCTCATGGCTTAAACAGTGGGATGACAGTTCAGACAAGTGGTTCTTCACATCTGTGCTTCGAAGGCAAACCGTGGAGCCGACGTGATTCACTTCAGTTCAAGGGAAAGAAAAAACAAACAAGGAAATGCGTAAACAGTCTTCGTAGAGGCAGCAAAAGGACCGGGCTTGTCACATTTTTTTTTTTTTTCTTTTTACATGAGGAAGAATCTTCAATACAAATGCAACATGGCATTACTGTAAAGTCTTAGGAGGGTCTCATGTATGAATACTCCAGTTTTCTCAGTCAGTTCAGTTCAGATCATTCTTCAAATCTTTGTTTTCAAATGGCACTTCAAAATACCAGAAAAAATTGATTTCAGTTCTTATACTGCTTTCCCCTTAAGGTTCACCAACCAAAAAAGTGGTGTGTTCAGTCAGTAATGCCAAAAACAGTGGACAAATAAATAAAATAAAGCAAATAAAAGAAAATACAGCAGTAGCCAAATGAGGTATCTATGTATTGCTATATGCCAAACAAGAAGAATTAAAAATTAAATAAATTAAATAAAATCAGTGGTTTATCAAGATGAGAGGCAAAAGCACAAAACATAAACAAGGTGTTGGGATCAGGTGAGGCAGCAGCAGAGCAGCAGGCTCTACTCCATCCATGGATGCCGAGCCCCACCTGGCCCCCAGTGTGTGGTAAGGCCTTCAGGCCGGGGGTCAGGGGTCAGGAGTTTGAGGTGAAAGGGCACACAAGGAGTGTCAGGATTCTCTGCTTCCCTGAGGTATTTCTTTGGAGCTGGTTCCTCCTGCCGTTGTAGCTGTGTTGCCATGTTTTGGGACAGCTGTGTCTTCGGTGTCAGTGCCGGCGGTTCTGGGCTCCGCCTCCTCAGAGACAGAGGTTTGTTCCTGCTGCAGGCTGCCCCAGCTGGCCTTGTTCAGCCCCATGTGGCCCAGCATGGTCTGAGACAAACGGGTGTCTGAGAAGCGGGCCCACTCTGCAAACAGTGGCTCTGCCACATACGTCATGAAGCCTGAAGTAAGAGAAGTGACAGATAAAGATGAGAGCTATTAAGTTTTACATTGGAGCTGGACATGAGAGGTGAAGAACATATCATTCTGTCTTTATACTGGCCTATTTGAATGTTTCCAACGCTGTTCCTCTCTCTGTCACAGAGTGGGCTGACTTCAAGTTTGTGCTTCTTTTCAATGTCCCCTGCAGGAGCATCATGACATGTCACATATACTGCACATAGAATACACGTGGAGCTGGTTTCATTTCATTACATTCCACCTTAATTACTTATAGACTAGTGTTGGCGTGTGAGTTGAGTATGAGTTGTACCTCGACTCATTTTCTGATCTGGATCAGATTTCATCCAGATTTATTCATGCATTGATTAATTTATGTATTTACACTTATCAGTTACCTAGTTTGACATGTAATCAAAATGACTGTGATAACTGTTTTTCCGATATGAAACAATTGTAATACCAGCCTTTTCTGAGATATTATGAGTAAAAACAAGATTCCATTTGCCTTGTGTCACTGTTAATGATATAAACAGCAAAACTGGGGGTAATGACTTCAAGGCCATCATATCAGCTCCCTGACGTTGCTGAATGCTCATGACAGCTGGTTGTGTGGTACGTCAGAGTGGTGAGTTTGGCTATTTTTGCCTTTGGTTTTGAAAAGCGATATAAAAGCACACGTGTATTTGTTCTGTGGTTTGGCTTCATGACAGACTGTAGAGCTGCTGTAAACAGGGCTCATCTGTCAAAGGACCTCAACCTGTCACATGTTTAACAAAATGATGATTTAGTTATTGTGCAATCTTATCGGGCGGTATTGTAAGATGCTAGTCTATGCATAAAACATTAAAGATCATCACAAAAGTCATCTGACTATTACGGAACCAGCAGTTTTCACTAAATAGTTGTTTAATTTGGGAATTGAGGCACTTCTCTCAGAGGACTCGAACACAACAGACTCTGGCCTCCCCTTGAAGACCCCAAGGCCATGATATGTTTACACTCAGAGATAGAGATCTTGCATCTTCAGTCAAAAGGTCATGGGTTCTACTATACAACTGTATTTTGTTTACTGATTTTCATTCTAACTCGGTGCTGTGGAAAATTGAAGGTAAAGGAAAAATGGGATGTTATTCACAATGGTAAACTAATCCAAAATATTAAAAATATGACACTCAAACTGAGTCGTATTATGGAATTTGTTACAAACGACAGTTACTAGTCTGCATTCTGTAATGTGTACTGAAAGACCCCCCCCCCCCCGACTACTCAGAGAATAAACAGATTTTGTAAAGAAGTAAAAACAGCATTTGCTCAAACAAAGAAATGATGAAGGAGGAAAAAAAGGCAAAACAGATCGACAACTATAGCAGTAGAAAAAAAAAAGTGAACCTTGCTGGAAGAACTCTGCAGTCACTTTTTCACTCCACTGTTTGCTCAGCTCCCAGGGTCTGCAGGGATTACAGATGTCCGCACACTTCAGGGCCATCTGTAGCGGAGAAAAACTAAGTAAGAATGTACTTTTGCGATGATGCAGACATTGCGTTTTTGCAGCAGAAGATATGGCGGACCTGCAGGATGAAATGGCGGTGGCTCGCGTTGCTCAAACACAGGTTTTGCTGGTCTAGGTGGATGCGAAACCTGGACAGGTACTCATTCTGTCTGCTGATGTCCGTGGCCAGGATTAAAGAGCCTAAATCCCTCTCCATGTTCAAGCTGAAGGGTCGTCCAGTCAAAAGAAGAAGGCTTTTTAACAGTGACTCGTGCATGATCGTATTTTCAAGTCAAAAAACTGCATCGAAGCTTTCAGTGGTCACTATCTAATGTGGTGTGCAGGATGTTCTTGGTGCTCTTAGTAATAATATTTCAGTGTCATACTGACCTGTCCTCAGCAGGCAGGTGGGAAAAAAGCCCAGTCTCTCTGAGCAGGCCCACTGCTGATTTCCAGTGGTGGTTTTCCAGAACTGAGGTATTCTGCAAATCAACGATGACACATGAATGTCACAAATCACACCGCATCTTTCATAAGTAACCCTGGTGTCGCAGGAAAATGACTGACTGCATGCCTTCTTACCCTATAGAGTGAAGCTAGGTAGTGGTCAGTCTTGATGAGAAAAGGCTGGTTGACCCCGGGATGGCCCAGGTCATGAGTGGCAGCTGCTAGGAGTCCCAGAAGAATGTCGTACGAAGTCAGAGACTTTGCAAGCTAAAGTCAAAACAAATTAGCACAAGACAACGAAGAAAGAATATTAATATTTTTTAGGATGAAGTGTAGTGGAATACTGACATGTACACAATTTTAACAGCATTTTATGAACACTTGAAAACATTTGTGATCATGTCAAAATCTATTATTATTATTGAACTCAGGAGGTTTTATGGATAGTAGCTGGAAGGAGCCTGCATGAAATTACACAATTATAAGGGCAGATGGTCCTTGGCAATGGAGCAAAGAAAAACAAAAATGAATCCACTTTTCATAGCACATACACTATTAAAATCAACTTGAACCATGCACAATTTAGAGATATAAATCATGTTCTTTGGTCAGCACGTCTCACCTTGGGCTCCCGCAGGTAGCAGTACATGGCCTGTGTGACATCTGCAGCGTGGACAGCATTGTGGTAGGGGTTGTCACTGTGGTAGTCCTCTTGGACCATGACCAGGAACCTCCAGAGTTTGACCATGTCCAGCTGGAAGAGTTCCACCAGGCCATACTGGTTCAGTAGGTGGAAGCTCAGGGTGATCAGGCTGTTCCCTGAAAGAGACAACCAGAACAACACTCAGATTTCCCTTCCTTTCTGGTATTTTTTGAAAAAATATTTATGTACTTTTGAATCATCCCACTGAATGCATTAAAGTTTCAATTGTGTAATCTATTTTATTTATGCACCCATAAACCCGACTTGATGATCTCCACAGTGCCTGGTTCTTGTCTCCTGTTTGAACATAATATCATCAAGATCATAGTTTTATTCTGGCCTGTTCAGAACCAAGTCCCTCTTATGATACAGAACATAACTTGTCGGACTGCACTGTGATCTACTCTGAAGAAATATGGACGGCTTTTATATGACCGCTGAGCACAAATTCAGAGAAATAAAGTGCATAGAAAGCTGGCGATCAGTGAGGCCCGTCCACAAAATGCTGACTTTACAATTCTGAGAAACTCCACTGCACTAAAGAAAAAGACATTTCGTTTTTCCTCCTTTAATGAATAAGGATGAAATTGCATCATTATAAGGAGAATGTACTTTACAGTGACAGAAATGATTTCTACATGAACTCCTCAGTAACAGGGATCCAACAGATGGCACCATTGATAACACACTGAATCTAAGGTCAGTTTGATGCTTAAATTTGTGTTGAACCATTCTTCGCGTGGTATCTCAACTAAGTTCTGCAGGGTCTGGGAACCCTTCTTAGATTATGTCAACTTCTTTCAACTAGATGTTGCCACCATTGATTAAGTAGCCTCCTCTAATGCACCATTGCCCAGTTTCATGTCAGCCTGTATTGACATTTGATATATGAGCAGCATGCAGGATTTTTTTTTATTATTATTGTTTTTATTTCCTTCCTTCTTTTTTTTTTGGGATGGGGTCAGGGTTTGTCGTACAGTATGTCTTCACTATTTGGTTGTCTGATATGTAAAATAGCTGGTGCAACTATTTGTGAAGATTGTTGTGCATAATGTCTTATATGACAACTTCTATAAATAAAATCATACATAAATTTGTGTCAAACCACTTGTAAGCTGTGTTTAAGATCACATTCTACCTACCATTTGTGAGCTTATCGAAGAGGAAAATGTCAAAATTCCAGTTCCCGACTTTTTCCAGCATGCACTAAACAGAAAAAGGAAACAAACTCAGAGTTGCAGTTGCTTTGTACATCTTTATAATATGTCTGTTCATTATGTGGTTATGTTATTATTGTATTCAGGTAGGTGTCATACTCTGGCTTGTCCAGTGTAGTCTTCATCAAGGATGTGGAGGGGGATCTGCTGGGGGATTCCACGCAGCAGACGGGATGAGTGCAGGTACCTCTGGAAACTGAGCAGCCTGTGGACCCTCCTTTCAGGGGCAGAGCTGGCCGACGACCCACAGCCACCCAGGCGTGCTGCGCGGAGAGTCAAACAACATAAGTAACTTTCAAAGATGAAGACACAACCTGTAAATAGTAAACAGGTTTTTGTCGAGTTCCTTGGGATCAGAGAATGGTTTGGGTCACACAAGCTTGGTGGGGATCCGACACCAACACGGCGATATACAAACAGTCTCTGCTGACACAGCCACCCACTCGTAAGCCTTTCGTCTGGGATCACACAGCAGACATGCTTTGTCAGTGGTCTCACAAACGCACGCACACAAAGGCGCTGTGGCTGAATAAACCGTGGCTGCGATCCGGAAACACGTCAGCATGAGGTTGGATTACTTTTGGGTCAAAATGTCAACACACACACACATACTTATTTGTAGGAACTTCATGTCATGTGAAAAGCTTTCAGTAAGTATTAGCTTGTTATCACTTACTTTGATAAGATTCCTTGCACAAGGTTTACATTAAGACACACCTTGGGCTTTATCTTCATGTGAAAAAATGTGCACAAACATCTGTCAATCAATCTTGGAGAAGAAAAGCACTGTTGGGCTACATCTAAAAAAATCTCCTGATATGATGGGTGTGTGAAGTGATGTGATTTGCTTGAGTCACACTCACTGTGAAGAGTTCGGAAGTCGATGCACAGGTAGGGGTGGGAGCTTCTTCGTTCTGGTTCAAATCCAACCTGACTTCTGACTCTCACATCTCCTAGAAGAAATCAGCACTTATTCCTCAAGAGTCATGCTGCTTGAAAAGAAAGCTGTGCTCGGCCAAGTAGTATTTACAAATAATTTATATTATTTACTGAGCTCTGTCTTGCTTAAGTGCCACAGGGATGTGCTTTACCAAAGCAGTGTGACAAATACATGTGTATTTTAGTTTTATTTAACCATTCACCTAACACTCTGTCAATATATACCTCTGAAGATATTCTTTGCTCTAGCACCAATAATCAGACAACATCGTATTCATTTATTTTTCTAAGCTTTCTAAACGACTTAAAAATGACAGTTTTTATCCACATTGTAAAATTAGGTAAAAAACAGACTTTTGAATTTTTTTTTTTTTTTTAACGTAAACAAACATTAGCTTAAACCTAATACAGCGGCAAGACTGTATATACTTTAGGTTAGAATGTGAGTAGTAAACAATCACATTTAGTTTTTGCCTTTCCCAAAAAATAAAAGCCCACTTAGAGAAATTATAAGTGGACCAGAACTTCATCTCTCTATTGAGTCACTCACTGAGGTAAAACCCACCATTTTTGTACTGCTGGCAAACTAAAGCAAGCAAAAGATGTGATTTTGTAAAAACTATTTGACCCAGCCCTGCTGTATAATGTCCATGTGCGGGCACAGTTATACACAAACACACACTCCCAGATCCCAAAAGAGAAAATTCAAATGGACAGACAAGTCGATCAAACAGCTGAGCATGCAATGCCATGTCAGGACAGTCTGCTCTACTATTAGTACTGAGAGTCACTGAGAGTGATCTATAGTCCATCTATGACTGTTTTAGTAGTCAGGCAGAGGAACAAGGACAGGCTTGAGCTCCAGACTTGGACTAAACAGACGACGGCTGGCCTGCTTGTAGACTGCAGTCAGGAGCATTGAGAGCATAGTGAGGTGACAGGATGGCGCTATGACACCAATGCAGTAAAATGTGAGTGTGTCGTTCCAGGCAACACTCTATATACAGCAAGACTCTATATGGCAGTAATTTGATTGCGTTGCTGAACAGTGCAATGGTATGTTTCCAGCATGGCTTCCCATTGTGTTGTATGTGCATTAGATTTGAAATCAAAGCAGTCACACAGGTATGTTCCCCCAACCAGCACGTTACTTACTTGAAAACAGCTGTTTGAATACTACACAAGCCCCTATCAAAATACCAAAAACTAAGAATTACAGAAAGTTCAAAGTATAAAGATGCTCAACATTAGTTAAAAATGTAAACTTTCTGATGTCATTGTGATGAGTGGCACCATAATAAACAAAAACTTACAAAGCACCACGATGCATGCATTCCTTGGCAGTGAGTGTGTATACGTCCACGTACTTCATAACATACATAAATCTGTCACATCTGTAGCTGCATGTGCTGAGGCTTAGCACATGTGTGTGCGTGCTTGTGTGATTAGTGTGTCTAAGAGTCAAAGGGTCCACGTTTCCCCTGTGGTGCATTAGTGCTGGTGCTCTGGGGTGGATGTAGGTCATGTCATTATAACTGATGTGGCGAAAGCTTTGAGTCCTGCTATCTGAAAGCACATCAGCATTAACTTGGCGGACTGAACCCTGGCCCAGGCAAACACTAGTCTGCATTAGCGTGCCTCTCCTCACACTCAATTTAATATAAAATCTACAGAGACAGATGCTTTATGGTGCTGATGTATCAGACTGCCATCATACTTAGCCGAGTAAAATGATTAAAATGCTAAACCTCCTTGAGTCAGCTCAATAAATTGCTGTTACTGTGACTAGACACGTGGCAGGAGTCGACTCGTGAGCATTATCAAGCAGAAAAAGAAACAAAGTGTATCAATATTATGTGAAAGCTACAATAAAACAGGATTTCAGTAGGCCATAAAATGCCACTAATGCACCCTTCTTAGTCACTACACTTCTGTACCAACACTGAGCACTTTACTATACATCTACAATCTAATGCTCAACGATAACAGACACACTGCTGCTGTGCCATTGCTCATATCCAGCCAACAGCATCAAGTTTATGGATTAAGAAGCAATTCCACGCAAAGGCACATCTGTGTATGGAAAGCCGATGCCAGGGGTCCACACCCACGCCCCCATTATATCCAATAACTATATTGATGAAGGGCCAAGGATGATCTGGCTCCTTCCTAGATGCATTTGACTCAATCTGTCTGGCAGAGGAATGAGCCTTCCATCCTACAATCCATTTTCTAAACTGCTTATCTGTGCAGAGTGAATTGGGACATCACTAGATAAATGCAAACATGCACATCGTGAATATATTACATGTTCACACTGGCTCATGTACATAAAAGCAAACAAGACACTTCATCTACCACTGTTAAACTTTAACCTTTTGTTGGGATTCAAGTGATGCTTAAAAGAAACTTAAAAGAAACCCAACTCTTCAACCACAAACAATCCAAGTGCTATTGTGATCGAGAGATTACTAAAAAGCCAGGGATTGAGCGTATTGTGCACGTGCCCTCCGGTATATCCACATCTCACATTAATCTCTCTCCGTATTTCTGATCCATCCCATATCCCATCACACCACTATTTAAGCCACTGTGTATTAAGAAACGGATATAATCATGGCATTAATACAATAAATCTACTGTTGACTGAAAGGGCATGTATGTGTGTATGCTGTGTGAGTGTGTGTCTGTTCGTACGCAGGGACAACGGGAAGATACTTACCTAGCATACGAATGTACAGCGCTGTTTGGTCTGAGCTGTCGTAGGAGATGGCCCCTCGTCTCTGGACAAACAGGAAACATTATCAACAACTGGCCAGTGTTCATATCAATACAATGAAACAATTATCTTACTAAAATAACACACAGTTACTGAAAGGTAACACACCCAGCAGTGGTCATCACACACCTCAGGAACACAAACTACAGAT
>JAQQZY010000014.1:22332307-22355993 GCA_030068375.1 Ostorhinchus rueppellii
TGTGTGTGTGTGTGTGTGTGTGTGTGTGTGTGTGTGTGTGTGTGTGTGTGAGAGAGAGAGTGAGCGTACAAACTGTTACACTGATAAACAGGCTTCAACTCCATATCATCTGCACGATATGGCACTTAGAACACTGCTATCAGTCATGTGAGAAACACATGCATTACGCAGACACACACACACACGCACAGACAATTTTCCATAAATAGAAAATATTTTGCGCCACTAGATCCCTCCCAAGACTATCTGTTTTAGTATCCCCTACTTTTAGGTCTGCCTCAAAATACAGCTAATGTGGATTAAAAATACAGAGAATTCTATACATACTGTATATACAGAGACACACAAATACAATGTGTGTTTATTCAAAAATGACTTGCGTCAGTCAGTGAAATGAATTTGTATAAATTTGAATGGAGTTTCATGTAACTGATAACCACAAGAGCTATGACCCATCAACCTATGACACTTGGTAATATTTTTCAAAATGTCCATTTTACAAGAACATTTTAACACTTGCTGACCTACAGCTATTTTGGACCAACTTCTAAATCTACTTTAAGTGATTTATCAGTATTTATTATACACTTCTCTGCATATTGCATTTTCTGAAAAATTTTTTTTTCCTTTTTAACTTAATAATTGTGTAGTTGTTAATAAAAAAAATACATTTGTATAAAAATGAAGGGAAAGTGACTTTTTACTGAATGTAAAAATTAGTGTCTATAAAACCACTGTCATTTGTCAAACTACATGGGTTTTATGGGTGAATCCATGCTGATGAAAATGACAGTTTCCATGTTCACTACAGAGCCTCTGAACGTTATATCTGATAACAGTGAAATGCTGAGAAACTACCTTTTACCTTCAGTATTTAAATGTTTTGATGACAGCTGTTTAGATCTTTGATTGGTAATGAAAAGTCTTCTGCAAACTCAGCAGATTTTTTATTTTTGTGGCTACACCTGAGAAAAAAAAAAAGCATGCATTTCCAAGTCAAACGGAGGTGATGGCTCCTGCTGCCATTCTGGTTTGTGGAAGTGCTAAGCCTTCATAAATCATTCACAAGTAAATAACAGGATTTATCTTCTCAGGTAACATTGTAAACTAATTAAATAACTTTGAAACTGAATCCCATTACATTGGGATTCAGTGAATGACTTGCATATTGTTGCAACCATTTTCAGGTAGTGATCATGGTTACTCACAGTCACAGCCTGACTGAAACTTTACCAACCTATGTGCTAATAACAGTGTAAATACTTTTGTAATGCTTTTCAATGTCAACCATGGGATTACATTGACATGCACGTACAGAGCATATCAAATAACAGGAGGATGAATAATGACACCGAGAAGAAACACTGAAAATATCAGAGTTGTATATTTGTCATACAGTAACTCTGTGTTTACCTTCTATTAAAATGAAGTCAAATTGAGTCAAATGATAACTGACCTACTGTTAAACAATGAATAGTATAGGGGTGTGCTTGTAGACATCTAATGATCTGACACAAAACTTTCCCTGTTTCCATGTAACGTTTGGCATAATTTTGCATTCTACTTTGTATTTGTGCATCATGTAAACTTATGCGAGGTGCCAAACTGAGAAGCTTTAGTCTACATGCAGTGCACTTGCAGGGATGAGTAACAAAAGCCTCAGTGCACCATGATACTGCAGGTCTTTGAATTTTTATTTGTATTTGCAACATCATCAAACAGTATCCCTGACCAGGAGGCAGCTGCAGAGACAGTAGCAGCGGAAACACAACTACACAGCAGCGTCTGTAGCAGGTATTTTGTGCTGTGGATTGACAGCCGCTGTGGGCTACTCTGTGGTGTTGGCTCACCTCTCTATGCACTCCATAAATCCTGGCCTCCCTCCAGGCCAAGTCTCCACTGTCCCCACTGGGGCTATCCTCATCTAGGGTTACCCATTCCACCGGGAGCCTGCATGGCTCTCCGTGTGGCTCGCTGACTGACTGATGGGCTGCCGGCTGTCTAGTAGGAAAGACTTTAAAAAATTAAGGGCAAACTAAGGGGCTCATGAGCTGATGACACAACCAACAAAGGATTTCACCGGATAGGTAGCCCATATAAGACCTCAGCCAGTGATCTCCTGTTCTGTTCTCTTTCACACTATACAGCTATTGTTAATTCCCATTTCACTTTAACATTTTAAGATGAAGTTATTTTGGCTCATCACTCATGTGTGAAGGACTCTGAACTGCATTAACCTGAATGAAAGGTGTTACATGAAATTTGGAAGACTGATAAGGTTGGATAATATGAACAAAAGGAAAGATAGGTATACTTCGCCTTCACATGTACTTTGAGGTGAAACACAACTTGCCAGTTAAACTACAATATCTCGAGACTTGTGCTGACTCTAAATAATGAGAAAATTGAAGATCCATCACGATGCAAACACTAAGCAAATCATGAGGGCAGTGCAAATTCACACTTCTAATCACTGTAAGTTGACTTAAATGCAGTTGCTAACCAAGCAACACAAGTTAGGAGTCAACACTCTCTGTATTTAATATTTACTGTAATGAATGTGCCTTTGAAAAGGGGAGAGCCACAGATTCCAAAATGAGTCCATGCCAGAAGATTACAAACTTATGACATTGTACTTGATATCTACATCATTTAATATTGTATACACTTCCAGGCTGTATTGATATACTTCTGCATTCCATTCTTAAAATGGTGGAAAAACTGGTAAATGGGTTAAAAAAAAAAAAAAAAAGTTGTATTATGGCCAAAAAGCTATCAAAAACAAATCACAGGACAGTGATGAGGCTGATGTAGACCGTCCGCCTAACTTCTGGGAAGATTTAATAACAGCCGTCAAACACAAACACGCGCAAACACAAATGTACATGCTTGTATACTCATTACTTCATATCCTCAGGATTAGTAGTAGACTCCTCACACACACCTGACACAGTCTCTCCTCTAAGCTCATGACAGCAGCCAATCTAAAGCTAATATTTTACCGGCTAGCAAACAGTTTGACTCAGGGTGGGTAATCTGCAAAGCTGTATTTTAGTGTCAACAGGCCTCTGTGTTTACACACAGCACTGGTGGTTAGTGTGCGCATTATAGATCGTTTGTATGCATGGGTACTGTGTGTGTTTGAGTGGGTTTGTGTCGACTGTAACATTCGTGGGAACTGCATAATGCTAGCCCTAAAGCTGGGAATGGAGGGTTGACCAGCCCTGCCAACACTTTCCAAACAAACCTTTTGGCCACAGCTTACTGCCAGCACACACACTTATAAGAGGCTAGCCACCAGTTGGCACTTAAGTGGACATTGGCATGTGCTCCCATGAGAGCTGGTAAGGAGGAGGAGGCAGTGCAAACACTTTGTCAAAGTCACATTCCCACTGTGAACAAAGGCAAAAGTCATGTTTTACCCTTGAAAAGCCCACAACACACACCCCTGCCACGCCTAACGCTGCCAACACACAAACCCCTACCCTCTGTGTTACAGTCGACCTTTCATGACCTTGGGCTCCTTTGTATGATCAGTGTTTTTGGCATTTATGCTTCACAGCTGAGAGTGATTGGAAATAAGGGGAAAAGAGGTGGCAGGGCTCAAAGTCAGGGCTTGAACACTGAACTGGGCCTGGTGTTAGAACAACCTCAAAATAGGATCGCAATAGCATTTATACTGGTAATCAAGTTGAGCATTTGGCATTTTTACTCAGTATGAACTCATCTAACACCCGATAACACAGAAGAAATCAGTGTGGCACCCATGCAGGCAGATTTTCCGTTTGGTGGGCAAGTCTTGGAGGGTTATTCAATACACCGGAGGGCAAATGTTTGAGATACTCTAAAGACTGGACACATGAAATTATATGTGGTGTCTCGTGCTGGATTTTTTTTGCACATACTTGTCATACATTTTAATAAGTTGAAACCTTAGGAATGTACCCAGACAGAGGCTCATCTTCAGTCTAACTTGAACAGTTATACTGTGTGAAACATTAGTGAAATAACTGCTTTGCAGCTATTGTGAGACTAGTAGCAGCAAGGCTTTTACTATGGAATAGCTGCGGGAGCTTTTGAGCTACTCACTGAGAACAATGACCAACTGTCAACTGTAATGTGATGAAAAAAAAAAAAAGTACTGTATCTGCATGCATGCAAATCCCACATGTCCAACATGAAATCAAGTTAAGTAAGGACTTTCCCTGTGTCAGTTTTTTTATGGAGACAAATTCAAGTTATTCTATAGAATAGGTGAGTTTTGCAGACAGGTGTGGCACAGTTCAGATATCTATATAAAACGGTAATCTGCCAAATGATCATCAACTGCTTTTATAACAGGCACATTTTGAAGTCTACATTTCAGTCCATGGCCTAACCAAGAAATAAAGCAGTTGCTCAAATTTGGGGTGACTGGTTAAAGTCACGTTGAGTAATGTACGAAATCCAGTTAATCAAATACATTAAATCGAGCCACTCTCATTGGGGACTGAAATTGAGCCTAGTGGCCATTAGGGAAATTACTGCTTAAGGGGTTTTTCCTTTGGCTGCGGGCCTGAGCCATGCCAGTTGCCAGTTTGTATGTGACCCATAGCCTTTGGCACCAAATACAGCGGGGGCTAGGATTACAATGTCCACTCAAATGTGACCTGTCATATTTTTTTCTCTTTCAATTCAAACATAGGTATTAAATACAGAAATAATTTATTGAACTATTGTACCACCAAGTTTTCATCCATGTTTGAAGAATCCTGGACAGCTACAGGTGATCCATTTTGACATCAATTTGTATAGCAAGTTTTTTGTTGGAACTGTCAACTGTTAAGGAGGAAAAGGATTTGATTTCAGAAATACAAATTACATGTATGACTCATCTAAACCAGAGGTGGAGTTCTTATCCTTGCTGATTTTGTTTGTTCGTTTTTTTCTGTGGATTAGCAGATGCCACAAGTCACTCCGTATTTATATGGGAAAAATGTACGTTTATAGCCAAATAGTTGGATTCAACCAGGCTTTTACACATCTGCTTTAGAAAAATGTACTCCATAAAATCCATCAGACTGGTTGCAGGTCAGATATTTTCAATTCACTGATACAAAAGGTAGGCTGCAAAACCTTATTTTTTTTAAACATATGGGAACTCCTTTATTTATTTTGGGAGCCATTAACAAAACACCTGGAGCTGCAGCCAGGTCACGTTTCTGTGCTGCAGTCTGAAAATAAGCCCATTCAGTTTTGTTTGGAGTTTACTGCTAGCATAACAGTCTGTTCATTGTCCACCCTGCCATTCCATCTAAGCTCGTTTACATACGACCCTGTTTCTTATCTCAGCTCAGACACTTTGGCTGGGGTCACAGAACTCAGGTTTCTAAGGTCATAGGGTCATGTGGTCACATGGGGTCTGTGGGAGTGTTAATGTTCCCCATTCTGACTGCTAACATCACAAAGGTTCTACAATGTAAACCTGGACAGCCGTTTTGAAAGTGAGTGAAAACCTGAGTAAAGGTGTGTAAAATATCTACTTTACGTCCCCATTAACTGCTCTTTTATTGTTATGGTGATGTTTGCCAAAAGCAAACACACTAATGCATTGTGTGTGTGTGTGTGTGTGTGTGTGTGTGTGTGTGTGTGTGTGTATATATAAAGTGTAAGTGTAAAAAGGCACTGGCTAAGTTGAAAGACTTGAAACAGCTATTTCAAACATGCTTTTTGTCATAGCATTGTGATTGAGTTGATATTGTAGTGACACACTGTTTCAATGGTATTCAACGGTCTGCTGCACAGTACAGCATTCTCACACTTCCCTGTTCTGAGCAGACACATAAAAACCTGCCGTTATGATGTCATTTAGCTTTAAAACTCTGTTTCAACTTAGGTCAGACCTATTACAAAGTCAACTGGGGTCAAGAGAATGAGGAAGCCAGCAGTATTCCTATAAACTGACATATCAGAAATCAAAGTGAAGCACACACAAATACAGCATGCACATACACGTAAATTCCCGAGATAAAAGCAGCTGGACTCAGCACGGTTTCATAAACTGAAAGCTTCCTTCTGAGTTATGACCTCTTGCAGTGTCCTGCTGTGTGGGATGGTACATTCCACTAGCTGAGTACAAGGCCATAAACACAGACAGGTTTGGAGTAAGTGTGTACTGCATGTATTCATGCACGGGCCGCTGCATGCACAATAACCCTAAATGGGGTCTACCAGCGGTAAGAGTGTTTTATATGAATGCTGTCCACTTTGACACACTCCAGTTACAGTGACTTTCTGAGAGGGCTGGGGTGAATTGGCCCAATGACTTGGATAAGCCTCTGTGGTTGAATGACACAGTACTGTTGACACCAAAGAGAACAGCATCTCCAACTAATGTTTTTTTCCCTTTTTTTTTTATTGGTGGCTGAAAGTGTCATAAAATGATTTAAGGGTTCTTTACACAGAGTGTTGTAAGGGGTCTAGTATAGATGTGCTGTAAGCAAAGCTCTATTAAAGAAGAGGAGTTAAGGAGTGGGGGAAGGGGAACACTTGCTTCATTTTCTCACAGGCTGTCTACCCTGCACAAGAATTTCATTCATTTCAAACATCATTCCCAGGCTCTAATTGCTTCTCTGGCCAGCTTATTGGAAGTCTTAACCTTCTGAAGAGGGAAAACAAAACCTCCGTCTCAAACCACACAATGCCTGTGGACAACAACTGTGTAAAACAGTATGAATAAGAGTACATCCATCCTCTTTCCCTGCGCTGAGCTCATCTCAAATGCCTATAGGGCTACAGTAAATATGATTAATATTCAGCCAGAGCAGTTGGCCCCTGACACCGTGTCCGTTAGTGTGTTGATGTGTAGAGCCATATTCTCACGGCCGATTGCACTCGACACTGCAGCACAAAAACAGAATGGTCATGTGACGAGGTGGGCCCCTTACTGAGAAAAAGACAGACTGGTAGTGAAACATAGAATCTGTATGTTTAAATGAGGACAGGATATAGGGTTTGACTCCCGTTTACTTAGAAAATAATACACATCCTCACCTTATAACAAACAGCTGAGTTCAGGCTAGCACAGTCACACAAACCTCTGAGAAAACCAAACTTTGGCAACACAAGGGTTAAAGTTTTTGTGAGAGGTTGTGAAACACCAGGCTCAGAGTCTGAACGGCTCCTTCAGCATTCTTACCACATCCTGAAACGACGTCAATCCGATGGCACTGTGCAGAAAAAAAAATGCTTATCGGTTCAGTTAAAATCAACAAAGTTAACTCCCTCAGAAAGAAGCAGTCAAGTTCTCCTTTATCATGGTCTGTACTCTATCTGCCGCTCTTACGCACACAAAAGCCTATCATCTTCCTCTATGGCTAAACATCACAAATAAAAGAAGTTGATCTGGAAGAGTGGCCCACATATGCTTGATGATATCATTCACTCTGATATGATGGACTGAGCTCACAGCAGATCAGAGTTTCCAGTCTGCGCTGCCTTCCTCCTGATATGGTAAAAGCCATGTGATTGCTCAGACACATCAATACTTTGCATCTGTTTACTGATACCGTATATCGCTAATGGATTCTTTGTATTGTATTAATTCCACATCCTCATTGAAACCATGTGACCAAATCATGACAGCCATCAACACTGCAATGAAAACTAGTTTCAATCCCTTCATGTGCAACATTTCAGATGATGTGCCGTACTAACATGGTATTTTTATGTGCAAATACTTGACATTAGATGCACAACACACAATTCTTGGCAGTGTCCTTGTCATTGTCCCATACCTTTCATACTGATCCTTTCATACTGCACCAATCTAATCTTTCCAAGTCCTATGTTTACTCTTCACTCAGAGAAGCCAGAAGGGACCAGTATGCATCCCAATATCTAAGCACATTTTCTTCCACTTCACTTTCAGGATTTAATCAACAAGCACCCAACATATATTGTTACAAAAACAATAGAGGCATTGTAATGGATAAATGAACCCATTTATTTAATGCCTTTGTCATTTTCAACGCCTCTTCCACAGCATATTTACACCCAATCATAAGCATTCCACAACCACTGAGTGACATATTCTTCTGAGACTCTGTTGTCTCTTCAACTCTACTCTTTCGTCCTCTGTTTACAAGAGGAAATGTCTTCATCTGCAAGAGGAGGGGAGGGGGAGAAAGAGAAAGAGAAATAAAGAGAGGGAGCTTGTGAGTGAGCGGAACAAGATAGCCAGTGAAAGAAAAGAGACTGAGACTTCGGCCATCTGGGAGTCTGGCTTCAAGCCAAACCACTGCCCACAGAGCCCTTGCACATGCCTAACTGCCTCTTTCTGCAATGGAAGTCCAGCCTTGCTTCCACAAACGACAGGCCTGTGGAACCACACACAAAAACACAGGAGCCACCAAGGACAAATGCCCTATTTATGGTCATAAATAGGGCTCAAAACACAATATTTGAAGAAGTGTAATTGCTCTGTGAAAATGACAGAGTGACACTCCTGTCACTCTCCGTGCACAAATGATCACCCAAATTTGTCAAAATTGCCTGAAAAATGATTATTTCAATGTCAACAGGTCTCTATGTTGAAACTCAGAATACCTTTTTGACACAATTTTGCACAATGTGTGCAGTGAATATTAAATGTGGGGCTTCATGTTGCCACAAAAATCAACATGCAGATCTGCATGCAACTGAAAAAGTGGGCTGCTTTTGGAAAAGAACCCCTTTATTTTCAACAAAGAAGAACATTAATAGAACGTCTCACATCTACCAGGTGGAAATGAACTCTGGCTAACTTATGAAATAAGCTGCAAGGGCAGTCGCACCGGACTGCTCCAGAACACCACCACCAATGTACAGCACTGGAACAGGACCTCAGGCCCTTGTTTCAGTTTTATAACTTTACCTAACAACAGGCACAGAATGATGAAGTAGTAGAATAATGGCTGCAAGCGTGAGGTGAATGGGTGGAAAGAAAGATGGAATGATTTTCAGAGACATTTTTTGTACCTAGATTACATACAATTACCTTTAATGAAATCTAGTAATAAGGCCACAGAGAATTGGCTGTAAGACGGCCTTTTGATAACCAGGGCTATGCATTAGTCTTTGAGGGAGCTGCCTGTGATGTGCAGCAGGTTCAAAGCGGACACACATGGGTGGTTATGTGGAGCAGTGTCCGGCACAAAGCACTAATGGACAGCCCATTGAAGAGAACACTCACACAGTCAAAGACAGTGACTTAATGCTTAGTTAATGTGTTGGGAGATGCCATGCAGTGCTGTGGCAGTTTCTGTTCATGAGCAACTAGCGGGACATGACTCAAAGAGATCAGAATACACCCTTACTGCTTTTGTGCCAAACTACTGAAGCAATAAGGAGAGTGTTTAGAAGCTTATTCTTAAAAGCGTAACACAGAGGGGACTGGATTTATTGCCTCATGACTTGATGTGTGCAACTATTCTTTGAACTCTGGTTGCAAGGCACATGTGGGTTACAGTTAGTTAAGCAAGAGTACTGGAGACAAAGGCTTAATGGATGGTACCCCATCTGAGACATGTCCATGCACAACAGTGACTCAATGCTTGGCTAATGCATTGGAGATGCATTGTACAGCCGTGCCACTTTTTGTGTGTACACGAGAGTCAAGCAGAATGTGACCCCACAGCATGAAGACTGTTGTGGCCTACCTTTTCTTTTCTTTCACCACAGAGCTGAAATATAGAGGCAAGCTTACCAAGAGGCACATTTCCAAGAAAGACCTTCAAGTATGACTCAAGGATTTATGTATCTTCTGTCAATGTGTCAAGGGACGTTAACATAAATAACACAGTGGCACGTTCCCTCTGACAAATGTAGCAAGTCCCAAGAGTAAACTGGTATACTGGAGGCATCACACCCCAGTGCTGGCTAAAGTGTAAGTCAAGGGGGGCTTTATCTGTGAGCAACATGCATAAAATGCAAAATGGTTTTAGGAGATGGCTTGCTGGTGTGTGCTGTAGGTCTGACAGATAAGAAAATGTTGTACGTCTGTGTAAGTGAGTGTGCACTATGTGTGTTAAGGCCTAGATATCCAACAACCACCTGCAAGATTCCTGTGGATTAGTCATATATTTGTCAAAAAGGTGCTGGTTTCAAGGCCTAAGAGAGTTCCAGAGCCTAAGCTATTGTGACAAAATGATAAAGCATGAGGACAAGTATATGGATTTTTTATTATTATTTTTTTTTTTACCTGTGACAGCTGTCTCGGATCAGGAGCCCCAAAGAGAGAAGAGCTGGAGCTGAAACTAATGGCTCCCCTCCGGCTGAGGACATGCTTGGGAACCGGCCTGTCTAGAGGCAAAACCGGCAGCTGATAACATACTTCCATTGAATAGTCAGAGCTGGATCCGGATCAAAAATATAAAACAAACAAAAAGAAAAAAAAAAGGAGCCGAAAAAAGGGAAACTGTCTAATAAAAATAAGAAATGCAATGCGAAAAATGGGTGAAATCTTTCAAAGCAGAAAAACCCCTTTCAATATTGTGACAGCGATCTGCTATCGAGCTGCAAAGTATTTCTGTTCATTATGAGCGACTCAAAACTTGTCCAGATCGCCTTCATTGATGCTGCGTCTTATCTACCTCCACCGTTTTACCTCCTTTGGTGTCATTCTGTAGGAAAAAATTCATGCTGCTGTTGCATTTGCTCCTTTCCTTCTCATTTTACTCAAATCCGGGCCCACAGACGACGAGACCTTCTTGCCATTTTCTGGGTCTTTATGAAAACGCTTCCTCATTTTCAAAGCGCAAAAAAACGTCCGCTCATTTGCGTTTCATGGCGTTTACTGATCCGCATATCACATAACCCGAAATGAAAACAAAAGGCACGACCACTTCCAAAAAATGTCATCAACATATCATATTGTATGTTACACCGGCGGATGAAGTGAGGCAGCTCCAGGATGTGAGACCGTGTCGGCCGAGGCTCAGAGGTTTTCTCTCATTCAGACTTACACCGGTGGCGAAATATAATCAACATGTAGGGCTTTTCCGTCTTTTTTCAGGAGCTGCATGATGAAGGAGCGGTTGTCTAATTCACCGCTGACCGTAAAGCACAAAGTGTCTGGCTCAAAGAGGGGAACCCCGACGTTCATCTCATTCACTCCAAGTCCGGTGGGTCTTAAAGAAGCGTAATGGCACGTAACGAAAAACTATCAACCTAAAATGGCAAATTGCTAACGTAAAGTGTGTTTATTTCCCTTTAACTACCTACCTATCGTCCTAAACATTAGCCTACTGTATGGTTTAAAGCGCACACCACCTGCCAGAGATGGTGCTGTTGGAGCGAGCAAAAAAAAACGCCCTTGTCTAAATTTGACCAATAACGTAGAGGTAGCTGTTGTAACCCCGGCGCTGATTGGTTGAAATCATCTGCATTGTTTAGAAAGTGTTATGTGATTGGCTGAATGGCCGGGGCGATCCCAAGACCTATATGAGCAGTCGTTTGCAGACGGCGTGTACTTTCTCAAGGGTATTCCTCCACAACGGGGCTTGCCCTGCAGCGGTCCACATCATTGCCTGTGATTACCTTCCTCTCATGACTCATACTACTTGGGAGCTGAGACTCACCAGAGTTTGAAATACAGACTAAGAAATACAGAAAAATGTTGCAGTTCTCTTAGACTGAAGCAGTTTACTCCATATGATATGACTACTTGTGGTGACTTGTGACACATGTAGATTGCATTTTAAACAGGACTGACATAGTCAATTTGTTGTTTGGAGGCACGTTTTGAGTCGATTTTTCTGCACTGCATGGCTCTGAGATAGCACAGGATATTGATTTCTTGCACAATAAGATGTAGAAGACCTAATGCTGCAACTGAGAGGTTCAAATAAATAAACAAATAAATAAATAAATAAAACATATAGCACTCACAGACCAGCACACAGACGTTTCCACTGGAGGTTTTTGTGGCATGCCCATGTGCTGCTGGACAATGGATGTACCATGGCAACAGTCAGGCTCAGTGCCAATGAAGGCATAATCCTTCTCTCCCCATTTCTGTGGGTCCAAATCCAATCCCCCACTATCATACCCCCCACATAGAGATCCTGCATCATTTCCAGGCAACTACAGCAACACTGCAAAACATAAAAAAAATATATTGTAGACAGTTATGAGAATGGAAACAGCAGTAAAACAGCCAACCCAGTAGTGTTATACACTAATTCAACCTGAAAAAAAAAAAGTAGGATAATTTGTTTTTTTAATGACAAAGGGAAACTATGAACTCAGTTACACATGGTTACCTGAAGGGACAATGTGGCTTTCTACTTATATCCAAAGCCTCTCCTAGTCACAGATACATCATCATATCTGCGACAATCTCTGCAGCTCTAACATCTGTAAAATTGAAAAAGTTTAATCCGAACCCTGCTTTTTAAACAGTAGATTAATATTTGGTGAGTGTGCTTTGTTCAGGGCTCCACTTTTTATTTTTATTTTTTTTTGTAATTTAACACCAGTATAAGATATCAATAGTAGCGGGATGACAGGAAATGAGAGAAGAGAAAGATAGGGAATGACACACAATAAAGGTCCCCAGCAGGATGCAAACTGCAGACACTGCAGTTCACAGTCAGTACCTTAACCTCTTGGAGTCCAGGGCATCCCATTGGGTTTACTTCCAAACAAAGTTTTTTTCCACCTAATAGATGAAAAAGGTGAAAATTCAACAATTGGGTTGATATTAACAATTACAGTTGACATGTGACTGACAGATATGTTATATCATCACTGTTAGGCTCAGTTCAGACGAACGATTCATGACAAGACATGCTGAAAACATGCAGCTACTCGCAAAGTGCAGTTCATCCACAACCTTTACCTGCAACATCCTCAAATACTGTGATCTCATCTCAAATGTTTCATCTGCACTGTGCTTTAAAATTATTTGTTGAAAACAGGTGTCATCAGAACAGCGAAGGTCAGCCACACATGGGTGTAATGTTCAGTATTCACAGTTTACAAACCTTGTTGCCAGACAACTCTGAAACAGCCTGATCTGGCATATGACTACGTCAATAGCACGTCATCAGTGCACAGGACAGCACATGTTTTACATTCTCTCCTCTAAGTGTACATCTGGGAAAATGCTAAATGATACTTTGGAGGATTTTCTAATTAACTTCTTCCCCAGCTAATGCACACTGATGCAAACCCCACCCCGTACACAGATGTGCACCTTTGGAACATGACAGGTGTGTTTAAGTACTCCAGTTGAAGCCCAGGGAGCAATGGGACGACAGAAACAAGACGAACTGCATGCCTGCTGATTCCCCTTGGGGTCACAAGCGCAAAATGAGCCTGTGAAGCCCCCAGTGTCCCACTCCCCCTGACTCTAGTTTTATTGACAACTCTCTGGAGGGGGACTGCAATCCACCATGGCATCTCTAATTAATATTCCTGTTACCTTCTAACGACACTGTGAGCATCACGGATGTCATTATCTATTACTATTTTTAACTGTGGTGTGAACCTTTAACATACTTAATCTATGACTAATACTATTTGCTTACATTAAAAAGATCCTTCCCAATTCTTCCATTAAATACTATATACATTTGTCACCTTGCTAAATTAATTGCCAAAGTCATTTTTCAAAAATTGACTTTTTTACCTAATCCCCAAATACTCAATTTCTGGTTAAGGTTTTTTATTTCCAAAAAACCATAATAATAAATGAAAGAATCACGTAGGAATCTATTTTAGGAAGGTGATGATATAACTGTATCTTCTTTGAATGACTAGTTAATATTATCTTTTGGTACACTCGAGTAGTACATTTTTTTATATTTAATCTTGCGTGTCTTTCCACTCAATTCCATTTTTCAAATATCACAATACCCAGTGATATTAAAAAGATCATTATAATCATCAATTTTAAGGCACTGTACACCTTTGCGGAGGCCTGGAAATGTACTAAAGAATGTATAGAGAGCCACCTTGTGGTGAAACACAGCACTTGCAAGGATGCTGTGGCGCAAAATGAAAAGATTTTAACTTGATTTATAACCATCAGGTATCACTTAAGAGATGATTTTAGGAAATTATATTAGACGATAATGCTTAAGGATAGCTGCAATATGTGTCTATAAATGTATCAAAAGCAGGCATGTTTTCTTACTTTTTGATGTAACCTTGTATTTATGTACTTTATATGAATTACCAGCATTCATGTCATTGTATATGTGAAAATGATTAGAAACATCCTATTTATTTTGATACTATTTATTCATCTTGATACAGCATATGTTTAAATGAAACACAGGCACAAGAACCATGTAAGCCCTACTTGGTGATGACTGCAATGACGTCAGTGTGCAGTGTAGTGTGGCTAGAAGCCATAGTCTGCCCCTTTTCCACCACTAGATAGCACCCTTTTACTATGTTAAAGGCCAATAAGTTTTTCCAGATACCAGCATCTCAGTAGAGTGTATAGTGTGATGGTCTTTAATCTGCATTAACATGGAAATTGTTTATTTATTTCAATTTGTATACAAATAAAAAGAAATGATGAATGCCAAGTTGCTACTGAAGCTTTGCAGTGTGCAGCCATAATTAGTAGTTTTTGTTGATTCAGAGCCACCTACTGATGCTTGTCATAGCTAACAAATATTGGAAACTACAGTGTGTAATGTCTGCCAAAAACCAATGTGCTAAAAATCTGACACAGCCAGTGAATGCAAACAGACAGTTTGATAAAAGCTGGTATTTTTTTTACTTGGCTATGCACAATGTGTGCAGATCCTAAGATGTATGATGAACATTGACAAATTAGAGGGAAAAAATCAAGATTAAGCATCTTAAGGTGCTGGTCCAGAGCAGCTATTGCCAGAACAGCTTCGGTACGCCATGGTTTTGACTGTACACATCTACAGGGAGGAAGATATGAGGAAAAAATGATATTCTCTCTGTTGTCATTTTGATGATAATGGTGGAGAATGCTGTATAACAGACAGGTCCAAAGTCTTCCTGGGGTGCTCAGTGGGACTGAGATCTCTGGCCCACTGCAGATGATTCATATCATTTTGATGATTAAAACTAATAAAGTTCACATGTGATTCACATCATTTTCATATTTCTGAAAACACTCAGTGTCTCTCCATGCCCTATGGAAGAGACTGCTCATATCAGGTTATTGTTTTAATTTGTCACCTGTCTGGATGTTCCATGTTAAATTAGACAACATACTATTCAAATGACTGTACTATGACTTTCTGAACTTCCATACTTGTCTGAACACTTTAAAATGTCTAGAAACCTGAAGTAAATGTTACAACATTCATTTCACCCCCATTATTCTGAATGTTTACTGTACTTTTAGTTTGCCACAGGTATAACACACACTCAAAATAGCTCAATGGTTCTATTGCTTTGCTTCACTTCTCTTTGAATCACAGTGTTAAAAAGGAGACCGTGTGGACTGCACATCTCATTGTGCAGAGGGTGTGAGCCAGGCAGAAAGAAGCTCTTGAATGCTGAATGCATCCCAGTTACCCATGACCATCAGTTGCAGTGGTGCCTGTTAATAGACTGACGTCTCTTTTACGTCATTATGTGAGAGAGGCTGTTATATAAAACACTGTGTAGAGATCTGGTTGTTTTAGGTCATACTTTCTAATCGTAAAGTGAGAATATGTCATACGTGACAGGGCAAATGAAAAAACTACAAGGCTTCATTGTTGCAAATGTCATGCAAATTCACTATCTATGTAACCCCACTTGCACAGCAGTTAATCTCAGCAAGCGATGAAGATTAAGGAAAATGCAAAGACTTATCAGAGGTTTTCTCATTGCAGTTCTGCTCCATGTTTGTACAATCCTATGTTTCATAGTCTCATGATGTGGTTTAACACGTTTCATATAGTTCCAGGGCATATAGATAGTCATAGTCTTCCTTTGTGTGACTACTGCCTATTGAACCCAATAACTACCAATAGAATATGTGACATCATGCCTTTTTCTTTTACATTCCTTCTATAATACTTGATTAATGGTTTGATCCATCATCCTGCCTGTTAGTAATATTTATTCTATTTCACCTAAATCAGTGATTTATCTACTGAATGTCTGACCAGCTCCGACCCAGCCCCGATCTATCTATTGTTTCTGATCATCTCCGCTTTAGCAAAAAATAAATGCATTTTAAATTTGGCAAATTATGGTGAGTCCTAATGTAGAAAAAAAGCACTGCAACTTAGTAGACATATGAGACAATACTGAAAGTGTATAGAAAAGACCACTAATACAATGAAAAAGCTCATTAACAAAATCACTTCCAGTCTACAATGAGATGAACCTGAATTTAAAATGATGCATGTACAAATCAGTTTCTTCACAAGACTAAATGTGACAGTATTTTTAATGGTTTAGGATTACAAAGTTAGCGCTTTAGTGCTATTCTGACACAAACAGCTTTTTTTCAGAGGGTCAATGTTGGGACAAATGCACGACTAGAAATAGACAAGATTGTCTCAAAATACTTTGCGAGACCTTTCTGAGTGGCAGCTTCCCATCTGTATGACTACAATATGACTTCCACCTATCTGAAATATTCATACAAGAGAACAGATGGCACCCTTTGCTCTGCTCCTCATTCTGGTCCCATATACACTTGCTTATGAGCTTGTAGACCTTTATGTGTCTGGTTTGTGTGCGTGCGTAACATTTTGTTTCATGTTCTATGGCCTTCATAGAATCTGCAGACCTTTTACTATGTAGGCTACTCAAAGCACCGTGTACCAGCACTGAGAAAAACAGACAAACAGGTCACACTGTGCTCTATTAAATGGTGGCTTTTGGCCTTGCAGTAGCATTTTCCATTCATCTTCACCCTTCTCCTAACGTGCCAATCTTGAATTGTTTTTTAAAGCTATATTCAATAGATTCAATATTATGAGTCAGACTGTAATAGCTTAAAAAATCATGACTTCACTTGATTTATAAAGGCACAAGTCAGAATGTCTTAATTGGGCTCATTTGAATGTCATTTTTGGAGTCGTTTCAATGGTTAGCATTTGAGCAGTCGTCGCTTGTTGTTAATGAATATGTAATCATACTAGTTCAGCCTTTTTAAAGACCTCCGATAAAAAAACTGAATGAACTGAATGAACTGGTATGCCCACAGTATCTCAAAATGACGAGCAAACATCATCTGTAGTAGACGACAGGAAAAGGATATAAACTACAAAAAAAAATTAGGTGAAGCACATATGCATGTACTTGTCGAATATAAAGACAAGAAGTGATAAATGTACAGTTTCTTATTTTTACAAATTTACAAATTACAAGTCACACAATCTTAACTCCATTGCGGTTATTTCAAGTTACACATTGGATCTGAAGATGTGTTTTCTTTTCCACTTTACTTTTCAAGATGTAACTCTTACCTTTGAGGTGTTATCTTCATACACAATGACAGTGTTTTTACTGCAGTGCTTCCCATGTGTCTCTACGGACACCTAATGAAACAGAGACAGAGAGACAGATCAGGGAAAGGGGCTAGACTAGAGTCATTTTCAGAAACAATGTTAAAATATGACTCACCACCTTTGATGTGCCTGTGTTATAAACATTATCTGCAGCATCATTTGGCCTCATTATAATAAACAGAATGAATGTGAGTGTGTAATGAAGATGTCATAGTGTATGAGTCAGAGGAAAAACCTGAGTGACATGCAAGGCAACATGCTACAGATATAAAGCTGTCTTCCAATAGGTATTTAAAATATTTTTCAATGAATGATCTTACAACACAAACACCTAAACAACAACACACAAATGATACCAGTCTACTGACTTGCCTTATATAAGGGTGCTTCTATGAAACTGGGTACATTTTGGTACCTGACACTTTGCCAGCTTTTTTGGACCCAATAATAAGAGAAATTTAGACAGATTTCCCCCCAGCATGTACCGAATGATGATCTCAGATAAATTAATTTAAAAAATTATTCTCTTGCTCTGAGCCATTCCAAAATTAATGAATTTTTAATCAAATCTTGGGGTCAAAAATAGGACCAAAAATGGGACATGAAAATCTACCTAGGTGTCAGTGCATTTAATGTGGAAAACATAGCTTGAAATGGACTTACATACCGCTATAAATAAAGACACTATGTTAAATTTGACAATCCTATTGGTTTTTCTAATCCAGACATATGGGTTTTTTGAATCGGCAATCTCATTCCAGGTTTCATGCATAACCCATCGTGTCCACTTGTGTTACACGCAGACCCTGCCCATTTAAACACAAATAAATCGTGAGTGATTTTGCAACAGCGGTCATTTTTGTGAAACACTCTGCCTTGCTAAATTAGTTCCGAGTCCTAAAATGTACCTGTGACAGAATAGTCGTGTGTAATTTTTGTGTCATTTTTACTGTTGCACACATATTTTTATTTAAAAAAAAAAAAAAACTATAAAGAAATGTGTTTTATCTGAAAAATAGTTTCCCTTTTATATCAGTAAATTTTAATTTTTAACATAGACTCAAAGTGCTTCCAAACTTGCTTCATAACATTAGTCTACATCTGGTTTGAATTTTTAGCCCCTCTATTCCCTTTTTTAGGGGGAAGTTTCATAAACACACCCATATAGAAAAAATATCTTTGGCTTTTTATGTCTATACTGGACATTGAATTGTCCTTGTGCAAGACACTTGACACAAAATTGTTCCTGATGTTTGTAGAACATATTAAGTGTGTGGTAAATCAGTACAATTTTAACCAATACTAACTTTTTATGATAAAATATGTTAATCTTTGACTTATTTCCCCCATGAAATCAAGCTTTCAACCTGACAAGAACCCAAATAAGGCTGTCTATAATCATAAACTTTTGTTTCTACATGAGTGACTCTACATCTATTTTCATTAAACTGGAAGCTACATATGATGTTGCAATGAATTTAAACTATGCAATTTAGCACACTAACCATGAATATACCGTATGAAATTGAAATATATTTATCAAGAATAGTTAAAACAAGAGCAAAATGTAATTTAGGGTGAATACATTACATATAAAAATGTATTCAATTAAAAAAAAAAAAAAAAAGCTGTCGTCATCCACAGACCTTGTAATTATGTTTTCCGAGTCATAATCCATCCAAATGTGCTAGTAGTACAGTCACAAGCCATTTCCTAGTCAAAGCACATGCTAATTTTTTGTTTTCATCACTAGTTCAGTAATTCAGAAAGCATGCAATCACCTTTAATAACCATTTTAAATACCCGAGTGGCTGCAGGTGTGATCACTTGTCATTTAATATGCAGATAGAAAACATCGATTCATTACAAAAAAAAAAACTTTAATGAAGAGTACTAAATAATGTGAAATATAGTTTAGACAATAAAACTGCATTATTTTCAAAGCATGAAATTGTGTCAGTAAAATAAATGCTTAATTTGTTGCAGTTAAATGCCAAGAATGTTTACCTCATATAGTGAAATATACTAATACTTTTGGTCATATCAAAAGAAAATGAAGAAATCCTCCAAGCAATGCAACAAAAGTATTTTTGCAGCTTTCATACAAATTGGTAAAAACTAGTAAATGCATTTTCTCTTTTTTAAAAAAAATAATTATGCTTTCATTTTATAGTAGCCAACAATTATGTAAATTACATTAAAGACAGCAAATCATCAAAACAAAATTGGTATATTTAGTCTCTTCAGAAAATTCATCTCATATTCAAAAACTATAACGTCTTAGAGTTAAGTGTTTTTTAGAGAAAAAAAAAAAAACTTCTCCTTCGAGCCGGATTCGAACCAGCGACCTAAGGATGTCAGTGATACCGCTACAGTCCTCCGCTCTACCAACTGAGCTATCGAAGGGAGCTGAAAAGACTTGAGGAAGTAGCGTTTTTATCAATTGAAGTGTCATACAGCATTATTCATTCACTTCTCTCTTTTTAGCCTTACCCTAAATCTTTTTAGAGAAGAAACCTGGCGAAGAAACCTGGTAGGATTTGGTCGAGTAGTTGAAGTTGCGTTGTAGCGTACGTAATTTAGCTTAGCATCAGCATTCTTGTGGTTATTTGACCGATACTGTGAATTAGACCACCGTCGAGCCAATTTCAATAACTTTATTTGTGTTAATTAGCTAACGTAGTGTTAGAAGTCTTAGGATGAAGCACAATCAATTCGGGAAAAACAGTAATTAAGACTTAAAATGTGTTATCTCGTTCATAAGCTAGTTCTCGCTAATGCGAAGGCAAGCAGGATAACAAATTAAAAAAAAAAAAAAAAAACACGATTAATATCCACTTTGTAAAGTATTGGAACGTCTAGATCATGAATAGTTAAAAGTTTATAAATGGCCGGTGTTCAGAGAGTGAGCAAAGGGGAATTACCTCAAACGGTAGAGAACTCGGGCTACGGTCGGAGAAACGTGATTGGCTAATGTGGGTTTACTTTCGTAAAGTTGACAGGAGAAACAGAGGTAGGGGGTTCGATACCCACTTCCTCCAAGCATTGCGTGTTAATTTACACGATACATCTTGATATGAAGATTTCCAACTACCAGA
Organism: Ostorhinchus rueppellii; assembly: GCA_030068375.1. Lineage (NCBI taxonomy): Eukaryota > Metazoa > Chordata > Actinopteri > Kurtiformes > Apogonidae > Ostorhinchus > Ostorhinchus rueppellii. The sequence continues at coordinate 22,352,871 of JAQQZY010000014.1, forward strand.
CACCTGTGTCCATAAGCATATCGCATCTTTATGTTATGAATATGTTCAATCGTCAATAAGAGTGAAAATGGACTGATTTTTCATCATGGATAAGTGTTAAAGGTAGGGTAATTAATCATTGTACCCTAACTTATATAATGAGATACTGGTATTTACCTTTTTCCTTCCCCTAATTCGAGTGGATCATGAATGAATCAGTGGACCAATGATTAGTAATGAAGAAATGGACCAGCCAATCAGAGAGCTCCTCCAGACAGCAAGGGGCGGAGTCACAGACAGGTTAGCGGTAGCCTTTTAATCCAAATTGGTTTGTAAAACAGCAATACTTTCCACTTTCCTTCATTTCCCTCCGGATGTAATTTTTTTTTTAAATTTATAGCAGAGTCCAGAGGCGAATTGACAAGAATGAGCTCGTCATTCCTCATCTTTAATGTTCTGTGGGAGTGCATGATCCACTCAGAGTACGTACAATCCAAATGCACAAGAAAAAGATTGCTCAAGTATTGGCATAAATATTAACTGATAATTATGTTAAACTTTCACACATATATAATTGTGTGTCATTTACTTTCTGCTTATGCTATGATGTTATATGACCTGTTGCATCATGGGGATTAGCTCACATGGTAGATTAAACCGTCATACACACATTATATCATTTGAGACAGTTTGGATTTCTGCTTTGGAATTATTATTTTTTACTACTGCCCATTAGAGAGTCATTTTACCATATTCAACATATGGAGATAATAAACATAGTATTTCCTAAGTTCCAAAACTGAAGCATTTGTTAAAAGCAAACCAGTTTACAGTAGCTAGCTAGTGGCAGCATAACTATGAACAAAAATAATCCATATAAGAAGTTATCAAGTAGAGTAGAAAGCAGAAAAGTATTTTTAAAATGCTCACTTACTGCTTAAACAGACACCAAATCAAAATGAGTGCTTTCTTCACTTGTACAAGTAAAATAGATAGATAGATAGATAGATAGATAGATAGATAGATAGATAGATAGATAGATAGATAGATAGATAGATAGATAGAACATATTCTACTATTCCCACAGACAATCAACATTACAGACACAAGGCAAGAAGTAATTTTTTAAAAAATACAAAAATAAATAAAACTATAGGAAAAGAACTTAAAATTGGACTGTTTTAACTTGTAGCATAAAGCAGGCAATGATTACCAAGCATTTAATGTGAAGTAATTTACTTTGTAATTTAGCTGTGTATTGTATGTATTTATTTGTCAACATAGTAATTATTATCAAGCATGGTGGTGCGTGAGGTTTCACGGTCATCAGTGAAAATATGGAAGTGAAACAGATTTTTTGTCACCCATAATACATTAAGCTTGGCAAACCTGTGGTAATTAACGCAGATGGGATGTAAACATCATACACCATTCCCCCTTTAAACAAATAGAACAGTCAGTGTGGTAGGAGTGGATGGTGTGGAGGCTGGTAAGACAGCTGTCCAGCACACTCTGCCCTGCTCAGTTTCAAATATGGGCAAGGTAAAAATGGCACCCTTTGACATGACGGCAATTGCTGCTAAAAACAGAACTGACACCAACAAGATAGGCGCCCACACCCACTAGGACAAGAGCAGTGGGCCTATTTCCCAGCCTGACGCAGGGCCTACGGTACAGCTAGCATTCAGAACAGATCTTTTAACAACTTTACCAGCTTTAATCATTTTTTCCTCTCAGATTTTGGCAGTTCTTTAGTGGTGTGTCAAAATGACCACCATGGATGACTTAGAAAAACAGCTGATTTGTCCTATATGCCTGGAAATGTTTACAAAGCCTGTGGTCATCCTTCCCTGCCAGCATAACCTCTGCCGAAAATGTGCAAATGATATTTTCCAGGTAAGAGTCTGATAATAGACACATTTTGTTTTCTGTGTTATGGCAAATGTATTGGCTTAGTGTGTATCTACAGTTTTTACCATGTCATTTTAAACCTTTAATATTTGTATTTAGGCTACTTGACCTACATTTTGACATTAAAAGCACAATTAATTTTTCAACCAAACACGAATAGAATATTGTCATTTCTAACTGATTGTCATCCTTATCTGCTTTTTTGTTGCCATGTTTTGAGATACTGTTATTGAAATGAACTGTAAAGAGTTGGAAGTTATTTTTAAGTGTTCCTTTCACAACATCAAAACATGTTACTCAGTTGGTGTTTCACAATTTACTTATAATAGATTCTGGTAGAGTTAATGCCATCAAAAGATTCTCATAGTTTTCTTGTGTAATATAATTATACTGAGGTGTATCTCCAGATTAAAATGTCTTTCCATCTTTCTGAAATATTGGTTTGGATTGTTGTTTTTAGGCTTCAAACCCATATCTTCCAACAAGAGGTGGCTCCTTGACGTCTGGTGGCCGCTTCAGATGTCCCTCCTGCAGACATGAGGTTGTGCTGGACAGACATGGCGTTTATGGGCTGCAGAGAAATCTGCTTGTGGAAAATATTATTGATATGTTCAAGCAGCAGGAGTCGAGCAGGTAGGGCACATCAGAGAAGTGCATGCACTGTGTTATAATAAAAAAAAAAGAAACACTTGATAGAAAACAGTATGGGTTAAAGGAAAGTTGAGACCAAGAAGCACGAAGGACTTAAGAAAACTAATGCAACATCACTGAGAGAATTCAACTGCACTCACATTAAGTGGATGTTCTGTAGGTATGCTGTGATGAACGCAAAATGTTCTCAGGATCTTGGATACTTCTGGTCTAAGTGTCATTACTGTGACATTCAGGTTATAAATGTGGGCAACCTGTTGAAAACCATGACTTCATTATCAGGTTTAGCGTTAAAATTTAAAGAATAATGCAGGTTACCAGTCAGCCAACATCACCCTCCTGTAAGTTTATAGTAGTTAGAAGACTTCCGAACTGTATTATTACACAGCTCTACAATTTCTTAGAAAATATCTGCTTCAGACATTAAATGTGTTAAATCTTACATTGTCTAATCAGATGAATCAGAAAACAAATGACCAAAGTGCTGGTTAGCTCATGATTTCAATATATATGATGGTGTGTTATTCCACATATATGTTGGTTTATGTACATTTATACAATGGTTTTATAAACGTTCCACTA